>JAPYYM010000257.1:0-14923 GCA_028534135.1 Potos flavus
TTTTTTTTTTTTTTAAGATTTTATTTATTTATTTGACACAGAGAGAGAGATCCCAAGTAGGCAGAGCGGCAGGCAGAGAGAGAGGGGGAAGCAGGCTCCCTGCCGAGCAGAAAGCCGGATGTAGGGCTCGATCCCAGGACCCTGAGATCACGACCCGAGCCGAAGGCAGAGGCTTTAGTCCACTGAGCCACCCAGGCGCCCCTTTAAAAAAAAATTCTTAAAAAAAAGAGAGAGAGAGAGGAAGGGAGGGAGGGAGTGAGGAAGGGAGAGAGGCAGGAAGGAAGGACATCAGTTCTACATAAACTCATCTAGCATACAAACACCTACCAACCTAACTTATAAAGTCAACAATACCACGATACCAAAACAAGACATGAACAAGAATCTACAGGCCAGTATTTCCCATGGATATGAATGCAAAAACTCTGAACAAAGTATCAGCAAGTAGAACCCAGGAACTGATGAAAACAATAATGTATCATCCATACTAAGTGGAGTTCATCCCTGGAGTGAAAATCAATCAATATAACTCACTATATTAGACTTAAGAAGCATAATCATATGATTTCAGTAGAGGCACCAAAAAAAAAAAAAAAAAAGCATTTGACAAAGTTCAATTCATTCCTAACAAAAACTCTCAGCAAACTGAAAATAGAAGGAACTTCCCTAACTTGATAAAGAATATCTATAAGAGCCCTCCAGTTAATATCATATGTAATGATGAAAGACTAAATACTTTCCCCATAAGATGGGGAACAATGCAAGGATATCCACTCTCACCACATCTATTCAAGATTGTACTGAAGGATCTAGCCAGTGCAATAAGGCCAAAAAAAAAAGGGAAGAGGAGGAGGAGGAAGAAGAGAAGGAAGAAAAGCAGGGCATGCATTCACATTGGAAAGGAAGAAATAAAACTGTCTTTAATCATAAACAACTGTCTACTTAGAAAATCCCAAATAATTTATAAAAGAGCTATCTATAAAATAAAGTAATAAAGTATTACTTTAGTAATAAGTGAATTTACCAAGGTTGCAAAATACAAAGTCAATACACAAAAATCAACTATATTTTTACACAGTATTAACAAAATTGAAATTTGGAGGGGAAAAAAGTAACATTTACAATAACATCAAAAATCTTCAAATACTTAGGGATAAATTTAACAAATATGTACAAGATTTGTATGCTGATAACTACAAAGCACTGATGACAGAAATCAAAAATAAACTAAATAAATGGAGAGATATACCCTACTGGTAGACTGGAAGACTCGATATTGTTAAAGGGTCAATGCTCTCCAAAATGACAACTCAAGTTGTCCTGCAAATGAAGGACGGAGATGTCCTCAAATTCCTTGTAGCAGGAACCCACTTAGGTGGTTGACTTCCAAATGGAACAGTTCATCTACAAAACGAAGAGTGGTGGCATCTACGCCATAAATCTGAAGAGAACCTGAGAGAAGCTTCTGCTGGCCGCTCATGCCATTGTTACCATTGAAAACCCAGCTGATGTCAGTGTTGTATCATCCAGGAATACTGGCCAGCAAGCTGTACTGATGTTTGCTGCTGCTACTGGAGCCACTCCTATTGCTGGCCGCTTCACTCTGGAAACATTCACTAACCAGATCCAGGCAGCCTTCTGGGAGCCAAGACTTGTGGTGATTACTGGTCCCAGGGCTGACCACCAGACTCTCACAGAGGCATCTTATGTTAACCTAACATCATTCTGTGTAACACGGACTCCCCTCTGCACTATGTGGACATTGCCATCCCTTGCAGTAAGGGAGCTCACTCAGATGGTCTGATGTGGATGCTGGCCCAGGAAGTTCTGCGCATGTGTGGCATGACTTCCCATTAACATCCATGGGAGGTCAAGCCTGATTCCTACTTCTACAGAGATCTGGAAGAGACTGAAAAGGAAGAGCAGGCCATAGCTGAAAAGACTGTGACCCAGGAGGAATTTCAGGGTGAATGGATGGCTCAAGGTCCTGAGTTCACTGCTACTCAACCTGAAGTCACAGACCAGTCTGAAGGCGTGCAGGTGCCCTCTATGCCTACTCAGCAGTTCCCTACTGAAGACTGGAACACTCAGCCTGCCACTGAAGTCTGGTCAGCAGCTCCCACTGCTCAGACCACTGAATGGGCAGGAATAATCAATGAGTGGTCTTAAGATGCTCTTCCACAAAGGAAAATAAAATGGAAATAAAGTGGATGGAAAATAAAGTTTCTTAAAAAAAAACAAAACAAAAATAAATAAATAACCTAAACGTAAAACCTCACAATTTAAAACTTCTATATGAAAGTACTGAACAGAAATTTTTTGTGACCTTGGTTTATGCAAAGATTTCTTAGATATAAAACCAAAAGCACAACCTATAAAAGAAACTGATAAGCCAAACTTCAGCAAAATTGAAAACTGTTCTTTTAAGATAATATATTTTTTTCTTTTAAGATTATTTATTTATTTATATGAGGGAGAGTGAGTGAGAGAGAGAGAGCACATGAGCAGGGGGCAGAGGGAGAGGGAGAAGCAGACTCCCCTGCCGAGCAGGGAGCCCGATGCAGGACTCGATCCCAGGACCCCAGGATCATGACCTGAGCTGAAAGCAGATGCTTAATCGATTGAGCCACCCAGGTGCCCCTCTTTTAAGATAATATTAATAAAAAATGAGCTGAGAGAAAAGATTTGCAAAACACGTATCTAATAAAGGACTTAATCCTGAATATATAAAGGTTCATAACTAAATAATAACAAACAGCCCAATTTTAAAATGGAGTGGAGGAGCAAATAATTTGAACAGACACTTAGCTAAAGAAGAAATACAGATCGCAAACAAGCACAAGAAGAGACATCAAGGAAATGCAAATCACAATCACATAAGCCTCCTCCCCATTTAAGGGATGTGCTAAACTTAGTGACTCACCTCCAAAGAAACAGAGTAGGGAAAGAGAAAAAGAGTAACTTCATAGCAGTGAAACCTGGCAAACACTACATTAACCAAGTGAGGAAGGCTAATATCGTAAGTGTTGTCACGTGGACATCATGTACCTCCTGATAGGATATCCTGGGGAAGACACTACACATCCATGGTATTCTTTCCAAAAACCCATCACCTCAGGCTAATGCAAAGAAAAATATCAGACAAAACTAGATGGGAGATATTCTTCAAGATACATAGCCAACACTCCTCAAGACTATCAAAGCTATGAAAAATAATAAGAACAGAAAGGACTGAGAAACTATCACATTCCAGAGAGAACAGATTAATAGAAAAGCTGGTGAAATACAAATAAAGTCTGCAGTTTAATTAATATGTAATATACACATGTCAGTTTGGGTTTCAACATAAGCACCATGAAATGCAGTCTCAGGATATTAATTAATTACAAAGGAGAAAATAATAATTACAATGGAGAAATACGGAAAACACCACTTAAGCAAATGAACCAGGTTAACATTAACAGTAATAAGACCTATCAACATCATGTGTCATATCCCTGACATAATGCACTGAGAAGGGCACCATATGATTCTGCAGTATTCTTAACAAATACATATTCTCAAACTAATCATGAGAAAACACTAAACCTGCCCAGAGACATATTAAAAATAACTAACCAAAAAAAAAAAAAAAAAAAAAAATTAACCAGTACTCATCAAGTGTCAACATTAAAAAAAAAAAAGTGTCAAGGTCATAAAAGACAAGATACCATCACAGATTAGAGAAGACCAAAGACACATAACAAACTGTAGTGTAAGATCCTAAAACTGAGAAGAGTTATTAGTGAAAAAAGTGGTAATATTCAAGTAAGGACTAAAGTTAAGTTTATAATATTATACCAATGTTGACTTCCTTGTCTTGATAATTATTCTACGGTTATATAAGATTAGGGTTGAAAGGCGTATCTGAACATTCTACTAACTTTGCAACTTTTCTGTAAGCTTAAAATTATTACAAAAATTTTCTTAAGCACATTATAGTATATCAATTAAAAAGCTGGAAAAAATATGAAAAAGAACGCCCAATTCTAGTGAATCTTCAAATTTATAATAATTCCTTAACTCTGAGAGCTATGTATTAAAATGATATCCCAGCACTTACTTTGATTTCTATAATTAATCTAATGAAAAAAATATTAAATTTTCACAATACTTACTCCTTCACAGTTAATGAACTTTTTTTTAAAGATTTATTTATTTATTGGGGCACCTGGGTGGCTCAGTGGGTTAAAGCCTCTGCCTTCCGCTCAGGTCATGATCTCAGGGTCCCGGGATCGAGCCCCGCATCAGGCTCTCTGCTCAGCGGGGAGCCTGCTTTCCCCTCTCTCTCTGCCGGCCTCTCTGCCTACTTGTGATCTCTCTCTCTCTGTCAAATAAATAAATAAAATCTTAAAAAAAAAAAAAAAGATTTATTTATTAGAGAAAGAGAGCACACAAGTGATTGCAAGGGGAGAGGTGAGGGAAAGAATCTCAAGTAGACTCCCAGCACAGTGCAGAGTGGGACGTGGGGCTCAAACTCAGGACCCTGAGATCATGACATAAGCTGAAATCAAGAGTTGGCTGCTCACTAGGAGCCCAGGCATTCCTATTTACTTTTTTTAAGAACTTTAATTTATTTATTTGACACAGAGAGAGAGAGAGAGAGAGAAAGCACAAGCAGGCAGAGTAGCAAGTAGAGGGAGAAGCAGGCTCCCTGCTGAGCAAGGAGCCAGATGTGGGGCTTGATCCCAGGACCATGGGAACACAACCTGAGCCAAAGTCAGTTGCTTAACCAACTGAGCCACCCAGGCACCCCACTCCTATTTACTTTTAAAATAAACTCGACCCCCAATATGGGGCTCAAATTCATGACCCTAAGATCCAGAGTTGCATGCTCTACTGAGCCAACCAGGCACATTTTGAGTAAAAAAAAAAAAAAAAAATTAAGATTTAGAGATTTAGTTATTTATTTGAGAGAGAATGTGCACACACACTAGCAGGGCGTGGGGTAGAGGGAGGGAAGCAGACTCCCCACTGAGCACAGAGCCCAACATGGCTTGATCTCAGGACCCTGAGATCATGACCTGAACTGAAATCAAGAGTCAGACACTTAACTGACTGAACCACCCAGGGACCCCTTCAGTAAAATTTTTAAAACTGATTTGAGATTTTATTTTCCCTCCTTAGATTATATTCAATGCCATGTTTCGTACTTTGGAGAGGGAATTTTTTTTTTAAGATTTATTTGTTTATTGTGATTATTTTGCTATACAAGTATTAAATCATTATGTTCTATACCTGAAATTAATATGTTATACATCAATTATACTTCAATTAAAAGAAAAAGACATGTTTGAAAAAGTAATCTATGATAAAGTCAGAACAGATGTGGGATGGATGGTTGTTGAGGGGGATGGGACAAGAGGGAACCTTCTGGAATGTCAGAAACTTTTTGTAGCTTAATTTGAGAGGTAGACACATTTGTAAAACTTCATTTGTGTAGTTTACTGTTTGTATATTTTATTACAATTGCAAGAAAGATACATAAATAGTTGCCAGATGATATAGTGCCTTTGTAGGTTTGAACAGGTAACAGAAGAGTGGTGTGTTAGGAGATAAATCATAGCAATATGTAAGAGGAACTGAAATGGGAAAGGAAAAGATAGCCTTTATCTTTTTTTAAAGATTTTATTTATTTTACTGAGAGAGAGAGAACACAAGGAGGGGGAGCAGGAGAGGGAGAGAGATAATCTCAAGCAGACTCCGCACTGAGTGCAGAGCCTGATGCAGGGCTTGATCTCGCAACCCTGAGATGATGACCCCAGTCAAAATCAAGAGTTGGACACTTAACCGACTGAGCCACCCACAGGCCCCAGACGGCCTTTAAAGTAACGGAGAATTAAGGTAATAAATACTAATACTTATGTAACACAATATGCCAGGTACTATTCTAAGAGCTACACATATAATAATACATCCAATCCTCTTAATAACCCTATATGGCAGATATTATTCTTTTACAGATGATGAAACTGAGGGCCACAGAGATTAAGTAATTTGCTTAAGGTTACATAGCAATGAGACCATGTATGATATTAAACTTACTTTTTTACCACAACATACATACCTGTGAATATACAACAAAACAAAAACCGAGACAAACTAAAGTGGCACTCTCAACCATCTAAAACAGTGTTTACAGGGATGGGAGTGCATCCAACAGCAACATCCCTTTTCCCCATCCTGAAACTTCAAAGTCAGCACCATCCTCTCACCAATTTCAGTCTACATTCCCATCTAACTATAAACCTCACTCAGAAAGGGCACCATCTGCATAATCTCCCTTACATCTTCTACTCCTGAAATGAGGCTTCACAAAATAAAAAGCACTTTCTCACAAGAACATTAAAGGCCCTTGGAAAAGAGAACAAGGGTGAAACATATTCTAAAGGAAGAAACCCCATAACTTCATAATCTACTGGATGAATACAGGTGAGGAAAGAGGTTAAAAGAATCAAGAACAATCACAAAGTTTCTAGCTTGCAAGGTTTTAGAAAGGTTATCAACCAAAATAAAAATAAATGGCCACAAAAGGCTTGCACACAAATGTTCATAACAGCTTTACTTATAACAGCTAAAATCTGGAAATGATTCAAATATCAATCAACAAGTAAACGGATAAATTATGGAATAACCAAACACTGGAATATTACTAAGGAATACAAGAAATGAACTGCTGATACATGCAGCAACATACATATCACAGACATTATGCCAAGAGAAAGAAAACAAAAAAAATACATACTGTATGATTTCATTTCTATGGTACTCTAGAAAAGACCAATCTAATTCAGAGTAATAGAAATCACATCAGTGGCTGCCTAGGAATAGACTGGGGTAAGACTGATTGCAAAGGAGCCTACGGAATTTCCATAGGGCAGAAAAATGTTCTTTATCTTCACTAAGTTGATGGTTATCTGAACTCTAAAAATGTGTGATTTTTACTGCAAGTATATTATACCTTGAAAAAGCTGACTTTTTTTTTTTGTTTAAGATTTTTATTTATTTCTCAGAGAGAGAAAGAGTGAGAGCACAAGCAGGGGGAGCAGCAGGCAGAGGGAGAAACAGGCTCCCCGCTGAGCAAGGAGCCCAACGCAGCACTCGATCCCAAGACCCCGGGATCATGCCCTGAGCCAAACGCAGAAGCTTGCTTAACTGACTGAGCTACCCAGGGGTCCAAGTAAAGTTGACTTGAAAAAATATTACTAAAAATAACAAAAAAACAAAAAAATTATTAACTTTGAAAGAAGTAAAGAAACGGAACCCAAGGGGAGATGAAAAAGTTCATTTTATATGTGTTGAAAATGATGTATCTACGAATATCCAAGAAATGTTAAGACCTCTCAGTTGGGTATAATGAAGCTGGGAGAGGCAGTGAATAGAAAAGGACAGAGAAAGAGAACTAGAGATAAATGAAGAAAAGTATCAAGTGCTAAGAGACGTCCAGAGTAAGGAGCCAGTAAAAATTTTTAAGAAGGAAGGGGATGATAAATAGTCTTAAGCATTACAAGGAAGACACTTAGGCCCACACATGAATATTTCTTTTCCTTGTGAATTCTAATGTCTTTCATGAACACCTTTTATCCCCCAGCATTTAACATAGTATTTTGCAAACAGGGAAATAGGCTCTCTCTAAGCTCAAAATCCTGCTCCCTGAAAATCAACCTAGTGAATTAATGTTTTTTAGGCACTTAAAATATTAAAAAAGAAAACAGGGTCAGGAAGGACTAAGGTCACCAGTAGATTTATGCTCTTAGAAATTTTTTTGCATGTTTTTGCACACACTGAATTACTAAGAGAATACCAATAACATTTACATATCCTAAATTTTCCATGTGTACCACATAGTTAATTTACTAACTATAAATTTTTCTTTTTTTTAAGATTTATTTTTAAGTAATTTCTACACCCAACATGGAGCTCGAACTTACAAACCCAAGATCAAGAGTCACATGTTCTACCAACTGAACCAGTTAGACACCCCTAACTATAAATTTTTCATGTCTTTCCACAGTTTTTGATGAAGCGCTTGTAAATGTGTACTACTTTTCTGCAGACACACAAATTAGGAGGGTTTTCCCCTGATGCCTAATCCACCATTCAAATTAATACCAACTATCTTTGAAAGGATACACAAGAAATTGTGGTTATCCATACAAAGGGGTACAGTGTGGGAAGGGGTTAGACATGGGAGGATAACTTACTTTTCATGGTATATCTTACTGAATATTTTGAATTTTATATCATGTACAGTTATAACTTATTCTAAATAATTTAACTTTTTTCCATTATTTAAGGCCTTTCTGATTTTAAAGCAAAAGCTGATGACTTCCCAAAGACAACTGTAGTTCCAAGATGCATGGATAGCTTGTATGATAGAAATGCTTTTGACTTACTTCTCACAGGCCTTTCCCAACATAGAGGGCCTTGGCTCTGCCCATTAACTTCAAGTCAAAGTACTTTAGCCTCCCAAAGATAAGCCCTTTCCTTCCCTCAGTAGAGACAGGAAGACAGTTTTACAAATCAGATTTGTTTCCTTTAACCTTTCCTAAAGTTTTCTTACAAAATCCCGACTCAAGTCTTCTACTTTGACTTTTCTATTCCCAACAGCCAGATTTCCTCTTATTCTAATTACCAACACGCCCCAAGACTAGCAATTCCTATACCTGAAAGGAAATTCTCACTAAGGAAGAGTAATAGAGAAACAAATCACATACCCTAGTATTTCATGTACAAAGAACTGATGAAAACTTTCACACTCAAACACTAATAATAACTCTATTATGATATAGGCAGATATAAGAAGATGGTAAAAAAAAAAAAATGAATGAATGAACGATTGAATACGAAACAGCAGCTTTTGGGGCACCTTGCTGGCTCATGGCTCAGTCTGTATAGCATGCAACTCTTGATCTCAGTGTTTTAAGTTCGAGCCACACAATAGGCGTAGAGATTACTTAAAAATAAAATCTTAAGGGGCGCCTGGGTGGCTCAGTCGTTAAGCATCTGCCTTCAGCTTAGCTCATGATCCCAGGGTCCTGGGATTGAGCCCTGCATCGGGCTCCCTGCTCAGCGGGAAGCCCACTTCTCCCTCTTCCACTCCCCCTGCTTGTATTCCCTCTCTCGCTGTCTCTCTTTCTGTCAAATAAACAAATAAAATCTTAAAAAAAAAAAAGATTAAAAATAAATAAATAAAATAAAATCTTTAAAAAAAAATGGGGGTTGGGCAGCACTTGGGTGGCTTGGTCAGTTAAGCAAGCATCTGCCTTCTGCTCAGGTCATGATCCCAGGGTCCTGGGATACAGCTCCATGTCTGGGTGCTCAGCAGGGAGGCTGCTTCTTCTCTTGCTTGTGTGTGCGCAAGCGCACGCTCTCTCTCGAATAAATAAAATATTTTTTTAAAAAATTTAAAAATTAGCAGTATGTGATTGATTAGTCAATCAAAAAGTTTTTTTTCCTCTCTCCACCCTACTGCCAAGAAAATTCTACTTAACCAAGGAGAGTACTGAACATAACCAATTCTAGTATTGAACATAACTGGCAGCTCTTATTACTACTATTAAACTACTACTAAAACTCTTCCCATAAATTTCATATAAATATATGAAATTTTTTTTAAAGATTTTATTTATTCATTTGACAGAGAGAGAGACAGTGAGAGAGGGAACACAAGCAGGGGGAATGGGAGAGGGAGAAGCAGGATTCCTGCTGAGCAGGGAGCCCAACATGGGGCCCGGTCCCATGACCCTGGGATCATGACCTGAGCTTAAGGCAGAAGCTTAACAACCAAGCCACCCAGGCACCCCAACATAATTCACTTTTTAAAAGACTAAATAAGCTATAACTCGACATATGGCAAATACTTACTATAGCTGAAACATTTCAGTTCTCTTCAGAACACACAGTAAGACTGCACTTTCTCACCCCTTCTGTGAAATCTATTAAGACCGTAAGACTTGCTTTGGCCAATGAATTTAATAAGCCAAAATGACAGGACCCTCTTCTAGACACTTTAAGAGCCAGTGCGTTATTAGCAACAGTCTCCTTTCTACTGCCATGGAGATCACGGAACCATGTGTTGAGAGGGAGCCTCCATCAATCTGAGACCCTGTGTAGCAAGAACAAGCAGAATCCCCCACCAACCCACAGTATACATGTAGCATGTCAAGCAAAAGTCCTCTTAAAAGCCACTAACATTTTTGAACTGTTTGTTACCATAACACTACCTGGTTTCTCCTGACAAATATACAACCAAAGCCAAAATCATTATATTTTGCTTATTTGTTTACAAAACAAAGTCATCCTCAATATATCCTTTCCCCTACACCTCTAGTAAACCCCCAATCCCATCAATTTTTTGGTTTTAATCTCTCTCAAATCCATCGCACCAGCTCTCCTCCTTAGACTTCTGTAATAACCTTCTAACCAGTCTCTCTACATATAATCTCTTCCCATTTATTCTCCAGAGTAATTTTTTTAAAACATAGTATCACACACCTGCTTTCATATGATTTTCACATCAGTTACAAGCACAGCAAAAACGGCCCTTCAAGAAATAACTGTAAGGGGGCACCTGGGTGGCTCAGTCATTAAGCTTCTGCCTTCAGCTCAGGTCATGATCCCAGGTTCCTGGGATGGAGCCTTGCATCAGGTTCCCTGCTTAGTGGGAGGCCTGCTTCTCCCTCCTCCACTCCCCCTGCTTGTGTTCCCTCTCTGGCTGTGTGCCTCTCTGTCAAATAAATAAATAAAATCTTAAAAAAAAAGAAAGAAAGGAAAGAAAGAAAGAAAGAAAAAGAAATAAGTATAAGAAGTGCTAGTAAATGTTCCATGGTGTTCTGCATGGTGGTAACATGACTACATACATCTGCAAAAATTCAAAAGCTTACACTTAATATTTACACCCTACTGTATTAATTATGCCTCGATTAGTTAAAAAGAAGGAAATAAGGGGCGCCTGAGTGGCTCAGTGGGTTAAGCCTCTGCCTTCGGCTCAGGTCATGATCTCAGGGTCCTGGGATCGAGCCCCGCGTCAGGCTCTCTGCTCAGTGGGGAGCCTGCTTTCCCCTCTCCCTCTGCCTGCCTTTCTGCCTGCTTGTGATCTCTTTCTGTCAAATAAATAAATAAATAAAATCTTTAAAAAGAAGAAGAAGAAAATAAGATGGCCCCAAAGTAACTTTTCACCTTCATTTTACCAAATATCCATCCCAAACCACATAAATAACCTATGGCCACAAACCCTTAGGAATCACCCTCTCAGATACTGATCTTTCATGCTCTCAGGTATTTCACATCCTTTCCACTCTACTTTTCTTCAAGATCTACATAAAATCTCATTCCCTCAGGGATCATTCCACCTAAATATCATTTAACTCTATCTTCACTTGTGCTACAACAATTTTTTGTACATTCCACTTCCCATAACCTTAGCATTCACTACACCAGTGGGTCTCAATCAGACGTGATTTTTGTTCCCCAGGGGACATTTGGCAATGTCTGGAGACCATTTTGATTGTTACAGGGCCGGGAGAGAGTGCTCCTAGCATCTAACTGGTAAGGCCAGAAATGCTCCAAACTATCCTATAATACAGAGCACAGATCCCCATAACAATTAATTATCCTCCCTAAAATGTCAATACTGCCATGGTTGAGAACCTTGCATTATCGTATGTACTTATTTCCAAGTCTGTATCCCTACTAAACTGAACAACACGAAGGATCAAATCTTACTCGTTTTTTTGTATCCTGTACTTAGCAAACAGCACTCAAAATGTATGATAAATAGATGTCATTATGATAAGCACAGTGCCTAGAATATAGGGTTCAAAGATCTGTAATAAATACATGTGTTATTACTGAATCTTCTTTTGATTAAAATAAAGCTAAAGCTACATAGTTTACTGGCTAAACTGGTAGTCTTTATTTTTTTCTTCCAAAGATATTTACTTACTTACTTATTTATTTATAGTAGGATCCACACCCAAGGTGGGGCTCGAACTCATGACCCTGATAATAAGAGTTGCATGCTCTACAGACTGAGTCAGCCAGGCACCCTATGTTGGTAGTTTAAATTCAAATTCCATCAATTACTATTTTAATTTGGTGTTTTTATAGTTATACCAATAAAACATAAGTTATAACCTAAGTATCTCAAAAGTGTTAAATTAAAATTGATTTCCATATTAATGACTATGCTTTAAGAGCATTAAAAAAAGAACACTTTCAAAAAAATGTTTTAATCCCATATCACAGTGCCACAAGAATAAGGTAGAGTAAAATAATGGTCACTAAATTTTGGAGTACCATTCCACTTAACTTTAATCCAATATAATTTAATAGAATAATAGTGCACCTTAACAAATTGCCAAAAAGTTTTTTTTGTTACTTAATAAACATTTCATATCTCAATAATAGAATCATTTTATTGTTAATGACTGGATGTACCACCTCAAAGACAGTCAGAAAGCATATTTTAGGTGTATCTTTCACCATTCTTACTCTAATATATTCTACACCATCACCTGGAGGGTTGAATGAAAATCTGTACTTCCAAGACTTTTAAATTAACTAGATGCCTGTTAAATTTAGCTGTTTAGAGTAAAATATCAGGAGGCTAATTATCCAACAGAATTATCCAAATTCTTTTTATTAACATATAATGTATTATTTGCCCCAGGGGTACAGGTCTGTGAATCATCAGGCTTACACATTTCACAGTACTCACCATAGCACATACCCTTGAATTATCCAAATTTTTTAAAGAATGATACATTATTAAAATATCTACATTTCAAATCTGATAGACAAAAGTTTTTTGATTCCTATTCACAGTTCTCAAAACATATAACTTTCAAAGTAGGCCCATTCTTGTTGATTATAAAAAATGTTTTTTCGGGGCGCCTGGGTGGCTCAGTGGGTTAAAGCCTCTGCCTTCGGCTCAGGTCATGATCTCAGGTCCTGGGATCGAGCCCCACATAGAGCTCTCTGCTCGGCAGGGAGCCTGCTTCCCCCTCTCTCTGCTGCCTCCCTCTCTGCCTACTTGTGATCTCTCTCCTCTCTGTCAAATAAATAAATAAAATCTTAAAAAAAAAAATGTTTTTTCAAAAATCACATTTGGAAAAAAAAAAAAATCACATTTGGTTCTCCTTACAGGCACAAAGTCTAATTCAATTCCAATACTAAAACTACTAAATGCAAAATCAAAGTAAAATATAAACCAAAACACTCCCACACCCTTATTTACTTATTTATTAAATAATAAACAGCATCTACTTCATATGTATTCAGCCAGAGAAAGAAAAAAAAATTCATTTGGTAACAACCCGTAATTTAGGATTTTGGAATAACATCTTTCACTACAGTAATAAACTCTTATAAAACTTATTCTTCTAACTTACTGAATTATCTAATACATATTACAAAAACAAAATTCATGTCAGTATTTTTATTTTCGTCCAAGCCATGCTATTCTTGAACATAGTGGTTCTCTCCAACCAGTTTACTATACATTTGTATGTTTATGTATAATTAGTTCAAACAAAATGTCATGTAAACAAAAACATATCCAGATTCTATACTTTCCATTGTTAATAACCAAGTCTATTACATGACATTTCTTTCTTTTTTTTTTTTTTAAGACTTTTATTTATTTATTTGACAGAGAGAGAGATCACAAGTAAGCAGAGAGGCAGGCAGAGAGAGAGGGGGGGCAGCAGGCTGCCTGCTGAGCATAGAGCCCGATGTGGGGCTTGATCCCAGGACCCCGAGATCACGACCCGAGCCAAAGGCAGAGGCTTCAACCCACTGAGCCACCCAAGCGCCCCAGGACATTTCTTTCCTAAACAGAAAATTTTCACATCTTTTCTTTCTTAAAATCCCTTTACTCTAAAGTTTTAAAGCATTAATTTATAGAATTGAACATTCACACATAATACACAAAAATATTTGTCAGTACCTAAACTGAAAATAAAAGGAAGGATCTTTTCATTACCCTCTTTTCAAATTATTTCTGTTTTTCTAGATAATGGAAAAATTAGCACCAACAACTATATGTCAAAGTAAAGAATCTGAGGGACACTAGGGTGGCTCAGTAAGCATCCAACTCTTGATTTCAGCTCAGGTCATCTCAGGGTTGTGAAACTGAGCCCTGTGTCTGGCCACAGCCAACTTAAGATTCTCTCTCTCCTGCTCCCTTCCCCTGCCCAATAGGTAAAGAACCTGAAAATGAGCATGTTATATAGCTCCTCTGGGACTCAGAACCCTTGAATTCTAAGGAAAACAAAACAAAACAAATGCCATACTCCTATAATGTGATGGGCCATCACAGTCATCATCTACCATATATACAGCATGAGATTATTGAAACACTGCATATCAAATACTATCACACACACTATACAGGGTTTCTATGCAACAATAAAGAGTAAAGTTTCCTTATCAAGTACAGTTACAGGTAAATTAGTAATTTCAGTCTTTTTTTTTTTTTTTGTAATTTCAGTCTTTACAATGGAGAATATGGATGCTTTCAGCAAAGAGAGAAAGCTTTCCCAATTTTGAGTAACACTAAATTCCTTAAGTGTAAAAAAGGAAAAACCTTTTTTCCAACTTTCAACTTTTTCTGAAATTTCTCAGTCTCAGTGGAAATAAACTTGAAGAAACCAATCAAAAATTCAAACCAGAGGGGCGCCTGGGTGGCTCAGTCATTAAGCATCTGCCTTCAGCTCAGGTCATGGTCCCAGGGTCCTGGAATCGAGCCCCGCATAGCTCCCTGCTCAGTGGGAAGCCTGCTTCTGCCTCTCCCACCCCACCCCCCGCCTTGCTTGTATTCCCTCTCTCGATGTCTCTCTCTGTCAAATAAATAAATAAAATCTTTAAAAAAAAAAAAAAA
>JAPYYM010002571.1:0-12116 GCA_028534135.1 Potos flavus
GGCCCAGACACCAGGCTATCAACAGCCTTTGCCCCCTACTGCTGTCCACGGGACACCTGAGGCTCCTACCTGTGTGGGGGAGAAGCCAGGCCTCCGTTAGCCATCTGGGTGGTGCGCTTGGCCCTGCTGGCACCATACTCTGGGCTTGCTTCCTCTCCTCGTGGTCTGGGGTCCATCCTGGGGAGGGCTTGGGAGCGGACAGGCCATAGCGTGCCATTGTCTGCCCGCTAATGATACCTGCACATTCCTGGGGCCTGTATCAGGGCCAGTCATCTTCCCTTTCATGTTTGACCCTGTCCCAGTGAACCAGTGGATGGGGTGGGGGCTGGATAGGGCCGCAGGTCAGGGGCAGATGGGCAGGAATAGTGGGGGGTGGAGAATAGGTGTCTGGCCTATTCTTAAGGTTGTAGCGCCCCCAGTTCCCACTAAGGCTTCAGCTCCGGTAGGGAAGACCCAAGCTGTCAAAGCACTGGCTGGCCAGAACCCATCCCTTTTTCAAAGATAACCCCATCCCTTTTTCAAAGATATGCCTCTCTTGCCTCTACTGGCAGGACATCCCTTTCCAATTCCCTTCATACTCCTAGATCAGCCCCAAGAGGTCAGTTTGTGGTCAGGGTTATGGATAATCTATGCAGAGTTGGACCACGCTATGGAGAGAATTGGGGGACTGAGATCAGAGTCGAGGATCAGGCTCTGACCAGGGTTATGAGTCAGCCTGTTTTCTGGGTTAGGGGAGTTAGTCTGGCTAGGTAGGATCAGGGGTCAGACTGTATCCAGGATTAGGGATCAGTTTATACCTAGGATTAGGAGTCAGTCTATACCCAGGACCCAGGCTATACTTAGGACTAAGGATCAGTTTATACTTAGGATTAGGAATCAGTCCGGGGGCTGGGGGGAGGAACACCTGGCTGCTTAGTCAGTAGAGTGTGTGACTCTTGATCTCAAGGTCGTGAGTTCAAGCCCCACATCAGGACAGAGCTTACTTTAATTAATTCATTAATTAATTAAAAAGGATTAGGAGTCAGTCTGCACACAGGTCAAGGATCAGCCTAGACCTAGGAATAGAGTAGTCTATACCTGGAATTAGGGATTAATGGGCACCCGGGGGTAAGTGTGTGTTTTGCACTGACACTGAACTTACGACTTTGCCACAGAAGTTGATCCTGGCCCATCTGGTCATAGAAGGCAGAGAATGCAGTTTACCGTTTGGTGGAGAGGGAGTTGGCTGATTCCTTAGCCATCCACTCTGGGAACTCACCTCTGGGAGTTACTAGGGACAGAGTGGGGAGCCTCATCCCTTCCAGAGAAAGCTTCAACTTGAAAAGTCACCAGCAGCACCAGCCTAAGCCCCCTGGATGGAGCATGGCACCCAGGCAAGGAAGGTCCCGTGCATTGCTCAGAGACAACATTGCCCAATGCCATGGCCGGGAAGAGCCCTGAGCAGCTCCCCAGATGGCACTTCTATTTGCACCGGACTTCTCGAAACTCATTTACCAACAGCTCACTCTGCAAACATTTCCTGAATACCTACCGTGCTTGAGACCAGAGGTTCTCAAACTTGAGTGCACAGAAGAATCATCCAGGAAACTTGGGCGAAAGGCCGGTTCCCAGGCTCTGCCCCAGAGACTTGGGAACACAAAGGTGCTGGGGTCCGCCCAGGAATCTGCATTTCCAATAAGCCACCGCTGTAGCAGTTTTAAGACCCTACTTGTGGGACCTATCCTGAAAAGGATCCTCAGTTTAAAAAAGGATTGTGGAAAACACCGGTAATGCTGCCTGGTGAATTCAGTAGGTTGGTGCCAAGGGTTTCCCGGATAAAAGGGTGTGCATGACCATTTTCAGAGAAGCCCCAAGAAAGCCCTGCAAGGAAATAACAAACAGCGAGTCTCTCCCTTGTTTCTGTTCACCACTAAGTTAAAATCATTCCCGTCTTGTTGCAAGAAGTGTCTAAAACCTCGCTGTTTAACTATCCCAGAGCATGTTCATGTGCTTGGCAAGGTAGGAGAACTAGACAGATGCACAAAAGATGAGTTATGAGCAGAGGAGTGTAAAGCAAAGCATAATTAATGCATTAAATGAGGCAAAGGAAAAGAATGCACAGGAAAACGCTGTTTGCGCCTGGTGCTGAGGAAGGGGGGCAATGCACCAAAGCTGTTATGATTAATAACTTACCAATTGTTTATAAACAATCGTCCCAACAAACACTGGTCACGCAGCCCAGGGCAGCTCCGTTTGAGCCGCGGCCCTGCGCCTCGCCCCGCTCTCCCCCACACAGCGCCAGCCAAGAGCCCTGCCTGCAGTGGGTCTGTGGAAACCGCAGGGGATATGCTTTCCTTTTCCAAATAGTAAATTAAAATATCGATTATGCTTCTGCAGACAGCACATTTCTCTCTCTCCAGCCTGCCCCTGGGTCAAGAATTCTGGTGCTGAAGCACTCAGTGATCTTCAGCACCTTGCTGAAGGCAGGGAGGCTGTACGGTGTGACAGTCCCCGTCCCCTCCCGCCTCCCCGCGGCTCATTGCCATGTGGCATGCTTCTGCAAGGTTACATAAACTTTCTTTATTTAAGGTTTCCACTCTTTCCTCGGAGAATGAATGGACTTCCGGGCCTGCCTGTGGGGCAGGAGCTTAAGGTATTGTGCTGCTCAGAGGGGGAGCGAGGGCTGGACAAGTCCCTGGAGCTCCTGGACGCTACACCCTCCCTGTCTGGTCCTGGAATTCCAGACCCTCCCTCAGGGCGGGCAGGAGGTGACCTTCCATTCCTCTGGGCCGGGCTGCAGGCCACCTGGTCACAGGCTCCTTGAATCCCGCCAGGGAGATTTTTCATTTATCCTAGTTCAATTTCACCTTTGTTGGGTTCAGGCCAGCGTTTCCAGAGTGGTATGGGATTCCTCTGGTTCTTCCAGCTGGCTGGGGACATTCCCAGCCCTCTGGACACTCCCTACCTCTGGAGTCGCAACTCTGCAGGGCATCGTTCCCTTCCATTCATTCAATGGACAAGTGTCCATTGAACGGCCCTGAGATTCCCCCTCTGGGGCGAGGCGCTGAGCTCCAGAGGTGGATGCATGGTCACGGTGTAGACAGACCAGGCACAGAAGCAGATCATGTCTCTCTAGTGTGGTATAAGCATGCCAAGGGGTTAAGGGGGCATGGAGGGCCTGCGGAAGATAGGGAGGTCTTCACGAGGGAAATAACACTGTATCTGAGTCTCCCATTATGAGAAGGGAGGAGTGGACGGGGGGTGTCCGGGCAGGGAGAGCCTGCAGTCTGGAAACGGTGTGGCCGGGGATGCTTTCAATCACCTTCTAGGGGCTGCATTGTGAGGTTCGAAGTGGAGAGAGTGTGGGGCTGAGGCTGGAGAA
Organism: Potos flavus; assembly: GCA_028534135.1. Lineage (NCBI taxonomy): Eukaryota > Metazoa > Chordata > Mammalia > Carnivora > Procyonidae > Potos > Potos flavus. The sequence continues at coordinate 3,362 of JAPYYM010002571.1, forward strand.
GCCTGCAGGGCCAAGGTCATAGTAGAGTGTGGGGAGTCAGGGCCTCCCCCTAGGGAGTGGGGTAGTGGAGAGCATGGAAGGTTTCGACTTGAAGAGAGTGACCTGGTCAGGTCTGCCAACTTGACATTGTCCATTAATAGCCCCTGATGTATCTTTTCCATGGCTGTGCATTTTTTTTTTAAGATTTTATTTATTTATTTGAGAGAGAGGGAGAGAGAGCGCACATGAGTGGGGGAGAGGGGGCAGAGGGAGAGGGAGGAGCAGGCTCTCCCCCCTCCCCCGCCCCACCCCCCCTTCACCCCCCTCCCCGAGCAGGGAGCCTGACGTGGCTGATCCTAGGACCCCTCATGACCTCAGCTGAAGGCAGACACTTCACCAACTGAGCCACCCAGGCGCCCAGTGACTCTGGGTCAACAGTTGTGGGAAGGCAGGCTGCCACAAGAACTGGACAGTGTCATGAGCCACTCCAAAGTCTGGGGGAAGGAGGATTCTCCCACGACAGAGGAGTCCGGTTTTAGATCTCTCACTATGTGAGTTCTGCCAAGGTATGGAAGCTCCCTGAGCCTCAGTGGCCCCATCTGTACAATGGGAGTGATCCAATGCTGCCGGCCAAGTGGCAGCGAGCAAGTGAGAGAGCCTGTATGAGAAACTGTCGGGGAGGGGCTGGAGCTCATTCCATGACTGTAACTGGGGGGACCAGAGCCCCCTGGCTGCCGTCTCCACGGCTGCCCAAGCGACTGTCTGTGACGTCCCTCCTCGCGGGAGGTCTGATAACAGAGCCTGGAGAGCTATCCCCACCATAAACAGTCAGGCCCTGGGTTTCTCCTCCTGATCTGCTACCTCAGCCCTGCGTGCCCTGCGGCCCACCAGCCCTCTGGCCCCAGAGCAGGGGTGGGGAAGAGAGGGCTCTGCCCAGCTTCCGGCAGGCCTCATGGTTGTGCAAGGCTGATTCCAAACAAACTGTGAACCTACCACCTCCTTGGCAATTCCAAGCATTCTGGCCAGCAGGTGGCCGGGCTGCCACTGCTTGGGACAGCCAGGGCTCAGGTCCCAGGCCAGGTCCGCCTGATCAAGGCTGAACCTAGTCTCACGGTGTCTGGGTCTAGCACGGCTGGGTCTCTGGTGGAACGGAAGGAGCCCTGGGCAAGGAGTCAGGGGTTCTAGGTTCTAGTTCTAATTCCCCCACCAACTCACTGTGTGACCTGGGGTAAGTTCCTCGCCCTCTCTGGGCCATAGTCCCTTTAGCTGAGCCCCAGGAGTTTGGTGGTGATGATTCAGTCTTCCATCCGGGCGTGCTGGGCGTTTGAGTTGCTGGGACCTAAGCCCTTGGAAAGATGGTGCAGCCTTTCCCCAAGTCCGGGCAAGGGGCGTGCCACCCCTCCTCATTATTCCATATCAGCTTCAACTCCAGAGAGCAAACCACAGGCATGAGAGGAACTCTGGTCACACGTGGGTGGCCTGTGTAGGAGTGAGGAAGAGCTTCTTGGATATTTTGGAAGCTTCTAGGTGCTGTTTCATTCATTGGTCCATACATTCTTTCATTCAGTGAAATTGAAGAATGACTTCATTCATTCCTTCTTCATTCACTTGGTTAATAATATGAAGGGGCCCCTATTCTATGCCAGACCCTGTGCTGGGACATGGGATTTCCTAGTGAGCCAGATGGGGCAGAGTCCTTAGCCGTACTGGAGCTCCCGGCCTGGCCTGGCCTATTTTTCCCGAGAAGCTGGAATAGGGCAGGCCCTTGTGTAGTATTGGAAGCAGCGATCCTGGGAGCCCTGGGCTCTAATCCTGGAGAACCCTGTCCTAACCACTGAGAGGGGAAGTGGAGGAGAGAGGAAATGTGTCTCTGCCCCAGGAAGCCCCCATGCTGTGCGGATCCCCAGCCCTGACTTCTGGAGCCAGTCCCGGAGCCAGCCAACCCCTCAGGGACCCACGGGAGCCACGCGTCAGTGGGCACAAAGCCAGGCCCTGCCCCGGACGGATCTGGGTGAGGGCAGCCTGCAGCTCCCAAGGAGCAGGGAGTATTTCTCTGGGCTGCTGCCCTTGCTTCTGGGTAATACAGTGTGCAGTAAGAAGGGGATGGGGAATGGAAGCTGGACATGACCCCATAGTGCTATGGGTCTGGGGGAATGGTCTGTGGGAGGAGTCAGGCCCTGGGGAAGACTCTGGGTCCTTCCCGAACTTGGGAATGTGGAGAGAGGCTGCTTTGCTTGGCGCCGCAAGAGCCGCTGACCCCCTGGGGGTCCCGCCAGCACAAGCCTGCCCTTGCACCTAGCAAAGGCGAGGACAGTGTCAGAGAAGAGGCCCGCTCACAGGGGACCTGGCCCAGAGAGAGGAGCGCCTTCAACAGTGGTGACGGGCACCTGGGCCACACCCGCCCTCCCTCTACACCCTGGCCAACTCGACTGGCCCTTCTCCCTCCCGGCCTTCCAGGCGCCCTCGGAAGGGGTGCAGAGGCTCAGGAGAGGTGCCTTACTTTGCTGCCCCCCTACTTCTTGCACCGGGCGTACATTGACAGACTCCCTCTTTTCTGTCCCTTCCCTGTCACTGACCTTTCAATAATCCCCATTTGGTGTAGAACCCTGTTGAGCGTGGCCTTTTGGGCAGTTCCAGACAGTACGTTTAGTACTCAGACTAGTTACACTAGTCTAATATCCCAAGTCAGTGTCAGCTGAACTGATTTTCTCTTGGGGGAACGGGAGTCCCAGAGGGAGGACAAGGACTTTCGGGCTCCTGTGTCCAGCCAGGGCCCAGAACCCTGGGCGTCCTCAGGTTCCTCGGCTGGCTGCCTCCTGGGCTTGCTCCAAAGCTCCAGGCAGGACCAGCTGCATAATTTGTGGGGTCTACCGCAAAACGAGAATGCCCCGTGCTTGTGCAAACATTATTAAGAATTTCAAGATAGCGACAGCAGAGCATTAAACCAAGTATGCAGCCCTTCTAAACACGGGCCTTTGTACGAGAGTGCAACTCACATGTCCGCAGAGCTGGTCTGAACTCTAGGAATGCGGAAGGAGGAGGGGGGACCCCAGCCAGTTAGCCCCCGGGAGATCAGAGGATGCGCCCCTTATTGCTGGATGTGTCTCGGAGCCAGCTGAGATTTCCAAGATCAGTAAAAGCTCTTGTTTGGGGATTTGCTCCTACCCAGAGGGCCAGTGGGGTGCAACACCGGGCTTTCCAAAGGGTGGGGGGATAGAAGGAGCAGATCCAGAGGTATATCTTTATTAGCAATTAGCTGCCTTAAACATCCCCTGTGGAAAGTTCCTAGGGACCCCCAGGAGGGCCTGGAGGTGCAGCCAGCCACAGCCACCAGCAGAGGCTCCAGGCCGAGTGATGAAGGAGGTGCTGAGGGGGAGGAGGCGGCCACAGTTCCTAGCACCTTATGCAAGAGGGAGAACAAAGGGGCTTTGCAGGGAGGTATTATAAGATTAAGTGGCTGGGTCCAGGACAAACTCAGCAAGCCCCTTGGGACCTGAATTAGCAACAGCAACTGAAAGGGGGGAATTAAAGCTCCTGGCCCTCTCACGGAGGCCCCCACCCCCGGAGTCCCTGCCTGGGCCTCCTCACAGAGCTAATCTGCTGCCTTGCCCAAGTTCCTGCCTGGGGCCTGTGAGAGGGGCTGCTCCCCTCCACTTAGAGGGGACTGGAGCCTTCCTGGGGAAGGAGCTGCCTGACCCCTGGCCCCTGACCCCTGGGGCACCGGCTCTGAGCAGGCTGGGTGGCCCAATTTGGGCTGAACTTAGACACTTGGCTGAGCTCTAGGTTTGAGGGGAAACCGCTGCTTCTCTCTGGGCCTCTCCTTCCTGTTGATAAAGTGGGAATTTGGGGCTGTGGACCCAATGGCCATCCTGGGGGTCTTTGAGCTGGTTCCAAAAGGCCTGAGGGTAGATACCCCTCAGCCACATGGTGCCAGAGGGACAGGAGTGTCCCCAGTACAACCGAGACTTTGGAATCTCAGGCCAATGGGTGTCAGATTAATTTAAAAAATGAGAGGGTGCTCGAGGTTCCACCGTCTGGTCCCCACTGGGCTTCCCAGTTCCGCTTCCTACTACCTCCCACGTGACGGTGTAAGCTGCAGGAGCAGAGAGCAGCACATGCCACGCTGTCTGCTCCTGCTGTTCCCGCTCTCTGGAATTCCCTTTCCTGGCTGGCTCTTCACTTCTTGAGGCCCCGCTCTGTCTGTACCTCCAGGAAGCCCCCCTCTGCCCCTCCTAACGTCTCTCAGGGCACTTACTAAGCTAGCAGCCTCCTCTCTGTCTGTGTCTGTGGGCTTCTGCAGAGTGGGGGCCCAGCCGTGCCCGGGGCTGAGCAGGACCCGGGCCTGTGTGCAGCACCTGGACGTGCGGCGGCCGGGACGTGATGACGTGGGGAGCTCCCAGCACTCAGGGGAGACAGGGATGACAAGGCTGCACAACAGTTGAGGTGCCAAGGTGTCGAAGACACTGGAGAGAATTACAGGGGGGGATGGGAAAGGACAAAACTGGGGGAATCTAGAAGTAGAAAGTTCCAGAGGCGAGAGCTGGGGGGGGGGGGGAGGCGGGGGAGGAGAAGGCGGGAAGGACAGGAGGAGAAGAGCCTTCCAGGCAGAGGGAACTGAGGGTGTGAGGGCCCTGAGAGGGCTGGGGAGCAGTGCACAGGGGCCCGGTCCGCGGGAGAGGGTGGGAGATGGGGCCTCGGAGGGGATTGTAGACCTTATCCGGAGAGCAATGCAAAGCTATTAAGGGGTTTTAGGCTGGCGGGAGTGAGTGAGGTGATGAGATTTGCATTTCTAAAAGATCACTTTCCCTGCTGTGTGGAGAGTGGATTAGGAGCACAAGAGGCTCTTGCAATCCTGAGAGGGGACAGAGAGGGGATTGGACAAATTGAGAGATTGGGGGGGAGTTGACAGAATTTGGAGGTTGGTGGGATTCGTAGGGAGAGGGAGGAGGAGGGGAGGCTCTGGGTTTCCAGCCCGTCCCTTGGGGTGGTCAGTGGTGCCCGATGCATCTGGGCATTGTGTCCCCCCCACCTCCGCACCTGTTAGCAGAGTGTGGGGGTGTGGGTGCCGGAGCCCGCCTCGCTCCTCAGGGCAGCCCCGTGGGGCCGCCCAGCTGTTCCCCGCTGTTAGTGTGCCAGTGAACGTGGACGGAAGGGTGGAAGGACACACACCCTCGAGGACTCGGCCATTATGTGTGTGTCCCCCGACCCTTGGGCTCACAGACACAGTCACAGCGCCTGCTTGGGTACAGATGTTCACACACCCACAGGCTTGCCTGGAGCAGGCCCCCGGGCACGCACGCATTTAACCTGTGTAAATAGATCTGATTATTAATGACAAAAATAACCAACATTCACTGAGTGCGTGGTACATCCCTGGTGTTATTTCCAATCCTTCCTATCCCATCGAGGTGCGCAAATTCGGCCAGAGCGCACTCAGTCTGTGCACATCCCATGCACGCGCTCACGTGCATAGGGACAGAGGCACAAGTTGCTGCAGATGTATTTTCAAGCGTACACAGGCACACTCATACGTCTTCACACTCAGTTCCCACATGCACGCTTCCTCTCTTGTGCAATACGCACGTATGTGCAAGCCCCGAGGGGTATACACTTGCACATGTACCCCTGCTTGTGTCACAGGCTCCTACACGCAGCACACGCCCATACAAACCCTCTGACCCTTTCTCCCACAGGGCAATTTATGACCATCCGGGCTCATGTCCGGATTTGCCATTAACATTAATGAGGTGATGTCGCCCGGGTGTTCGGAAACCCTTGTCCGGGCGGGGGCGGCGGGGTGGCGACAGGGAGAGGACAGAGAGGCCATGGTCACAGAGGAACAGCTAATTATCCGGCTGACCAAGGTTTGATTGTTTTTCCCACGGCTTCCCCCAAGGTCCCCAACACAAGGCCAGGTTCTGGCTGGAGCCGAGGGGGTTGGGGGCAGGGAGCAGGACTAGGGAAGGGGAGGGGAAGAAGGGAGTGGGAGAAGGTGGTGGGGGACGGTATGGTGACTGACCCCCATTTCAGTGTGGCCCCTCCCCCTTCCTCAGACACACTCTTTGCCTAGAGCTATCGGAATTGTTTCTTGAAATGCTTCCAAATTCTTCGAGGTGTGAGTCTCTGCGGCCCTTTCTGCCCCACAGTGAACCTGGTATCAGAGTCAAACTCAACATCTTCATTTCAGGAACTTTTATTTGCTGACCCGGGGAGCATAAGAGGAGTCCCACCCCGATGTTACCAACTTATGTTACCATCTAGCACAGGACACGGTGATAACCATGCCCGGTGCTCATTGCTTCCTCCGTTCTCTGAACCAGCATCTTATGAACCGTGAGACATTGTTCTAAGCACTTCAACTTTTACGGTCACCCGAATCCATGGAAAACCTTTCCTAAGCAGGAGCGAGTATGGGCTTCCCAGGAACTCCTCAATCAGAGAAATGTCTCCCAAGCCTTCTGGGCATTAAAATAAGAAAGGGAAATTACAAAATGAAAATGCAGTAAATGCAATTAACCTCTGCACACCTCTTCCCTGCTTGCAGAGGTGTCTTTTTCCCCCCACCAAAGATTTTATTTATTTATTTGAGAGAGAGCGAGTACACGAGTCCGGGGGCAGGGGGTCGGGGGTGCGGGCAATGGGAGAGGGAGAAGCAGACTCCCTGCTGAACAGGAAGCCAGATCCCAGGACCCTGCGATCATGATCTGAGCCACCAGGCGCCCCACAACGGTGTCTTTCACATCCTTCATGCATCACAGCTGTCCGATAAGGCTAGCAGAGTAGGTAGAGTTATCCTCACTTCACTGATGTGGAAGCAGACTGAGAAGGGAGAGGTTGTCCATGATCATGTGACTAGCGAGGAGCAGGGCTGAGCCTTGGCTCTTCCAAGCCACTTCTCTGAATCACGTACTCCATGTTCCCTGTCATTTATTTGTGGGACTTCCTCCCAAAACATAACACGGATTATACTCCGTGTGTTTCCGGGGAACTTTTCGTTAAACCTCCTGAGTTACCTGGAGCAGTCCTGGGGTGGAAGGTGGAGCATGTGGTCCCCAGCCAGAGATTAGGGTCATGGACTCCGATGCAGGGAGGAATCTGGGTGTCCTCTTTGTCTTCTCATAGACCTAGATGGGGACGGGGTGCCTGGCTGGCTCGTTCGGCAGAGCATTAGACTCTTGATCTCGAGGTCCTGAGTTCAAGTCACAATAAGGTGTAGCGATTACTAAAAACAAAAACAGAAATGGGGACATCAAGGGCTTCTTGAGCCCAAATGGCACCAGGGTGACCGCCTAGGATGCCCAGATCAAAGATTGGGGGCTGGGCTCCAAGAGCCCTGGTCTAAACACCACCTCCAGGCATGTCCACCTAAGGAATCATTAGCTTGATTTTACAAACAAGGAAACTGGAACCCTGACAAGTCATTGGGGCAACAGTATTTATTGAACACCTATTATTATATTATGAAGCCCTGAGCTCACTGCTCAATATGAGGCAGGACTAAATGAGCACAGTTCTCAAGGTGCTTACAGTCTGCGGGGAAAGAAAGAGTTTGAGACTTGGGATCACAGAGTCTGGGTCTGAGTTCCAGCTTAGAGGGCCATTTGTTTTTGAACAATCCTGATTTAAAGTCACTTTAACCCCTCCGAGCCTCAGTTTTCACATCTCTACACTGGGAATGTTTTTACTTTCCTTTAAGCCTGCTGTTAAAAATTAGATATATAAAACGCCTGTCGCAGTGCCCCTCACAGACGTGGTCCCCTCTTCATCTCCTGCCGGGCTCTTCTCTGGTCACTTCTCCCCGCTCCCTCCCTATTGGCTACTCCTTCACAAACCACTTCTTTTGGAAACATCTGAACTCGTGGCCCAACTTTGTCAACTCCCCCACCATGCCCAGCCACATCCTAGCTTGAATACGAGGGATGCTGTGAGCAACAAAGTTGGGGGGGGTCAATAGCTCTTCCCTGCAGCCTCTCACTCCATCCTTCCCCCACCCAGAGGAGACAAGGAGACTCCCAGGCACTCCTTCCCTCTTTCTCTGGCTGCCTCAGCCCAGAACACAGCTATTCCCAGGAAGCCCCACTTCACCCAGCCACTGAAGTCCTTTCTCACTGTCCTTGAAGGCCGACTCCAGAGAGACAAATGCAGAGATTGACAAGCCCCGGGATTTCTTGGGAGCACTGGCTCAAAAGCCCCCCCTCGGGACATCTGCTCCCCTCTCAGCTCCGCAGCTTAGCTCTGTTAGGCGAAGGTGGCAGGGGCTGGGGTAGGGGCACCTGTGGCAGGAACCTCTAGCTGAACAGAACGTGGCCCCTGTAAGATCAGTGGGGTCCGCCAGGACTCTGCAGAACCTGGGCAGCCTTCCCCTCTCTGTCCAGCCTGGATGGGGGTGAGCGCCCCAGATGGGGATGGGGACGCCTGGGTCCCTGCCCCTGCCATGCCTCTGCTCCAGCCTGGGCCTCAGATCTGCCTTCTGGGCTTCAATCTCCTTTCCTCTAAAGTGGTTGGATAACCCGCCCCCGGCCCCCACCAAGTCTACGCAACCTGGTACGTTATGGGCATCTCATAAAACTATGAATAAGAAACACGCTTAAGAGGCGCCTGGGTGGCTCAGTGGGTTGAGGCCTCTGCCTTCGGCTCAGGTCATGATCTCAGGGTCCTGGGATCGAGCCCCGCATCGGGCTCTCTGCTCAGCAGGGAGCCTGCTTCCCCCTCTCCCTCTGCCTGCCTCTCTACCTACTTGTGCTCTCTCTCCTCTCTGTCAAATAAATAAATAAAA
>JAPYYM010002572.1:0-12116 GCA_028534135.1 Potos flavus
GCATTCCTTCATCCATCCATCCATCCAAAGGTGACTAGTGTGTGTGTGAGATGTGCCTAATTGCTGTAGGGGGAGGAACGCACCACACAAAGTCCCCATCGCACGAGGACTGTCCCCTCCCAGGATAATCCTAATTTTAACATCTACCCATGGGCAGATAGCCTGCGCTCATGGAGACTAGCACCATCACAATACTCCTTGATTGATCCCAAGACATTTCTAACATGAATTTTCTCTATCCTGGTCAGCCTCATCTGGGCATAGTCTAGCTAAGCAGTGTTCTTTTTAGCATCAAACTGAGTGCTCCGGGTAAGTGCCGGGCTGTGTTAAGAACAGAGAGTGCACCAGAGCCTAAGTTTCCAGCACTTTGTTCTGCGCAATCTAAAATCCATGTTGATTTAAAAAATAGCTTCAAATCGTTGCCCAATGAAGGAAATTCATAGTTATTTGTAGATTTACTGTTATATAGTTGACTAATTACTCTTTTTGGAAATTTAGATTTTACCCGAATTTAAAATACCATAAAACTTTGTGATAAATTTATGTATTAGAATTCTGTTGGAATTGTGTTAAATCGTTATTCTATTTTGGTTATAGTCAATACATTTCAAATGTAAAATTGATCCGTAAGGTGGCTACACCTGTGCTGTCACGCTCATTTAAGTTTTCTTGGAATTCTCAGTAACGTTTTATAGCTTTATTCATATAGGTCTTATGAAAGTCTTCTAAAGTTCATTCTGCTTTATTTTGTCACGCCAATTTTGAATGCTACCATTTCCAGGCATTTTTCTAAATAATTATTCTGGTGGAGAGGCAACTGAGTAAATGTATGAATGAAGAATGATTAAAAAAATCAATCACGTGCGCCCGAGACAGGATATTTTACTACCTTTTATTTAAAAATTGAGATATATTTTTCATACAATAAATTTGAAAATCTTAAGTATATAGCTCAAAGGATACTTACCCATGTGTATACCACAGAGATTGATATAGAATATTTCCAACACCCAGAATGCTCCTTTTTTTTGTAGGTTTTTCAAATTTTTCTTTTTTTTAACATCTTAATTTAATTTTATTTTTTTCAATGTTCCAAGATTCATTGTTTGCGCACCACACCCAGTGCTCCATGCAATACGTACCCACCACCAGGTTCACCCAACCCCCCACCCCCTTCAGTTTGTTCCTTAATGCTGCAATCTCAGGCAATGTCCCTGCCAAAGTTGTAACCACTATTCTGATTCTAATGCCGATGATTTGTTCTGCCTACTTTTAAATTACATATACATGGAACTATAAAGGATGTAGCCTGCCTCCTCTAACTTCTGTCATTCAGCATTTGACCCTGAGACCCACCCATGTTGTGTGAATTAGTAGCGCATTGTTCTGCACTCCGGGAATCACATACCTGGAGTAAGCTCCAGTAGTCATGATATCATCTTTTTTATATGTTGTTGGATTTGAGTTTGCTAATATATTGTTTAAGATATCTGTGTTTGTGTTAGAGAGATAAACTATCCTGTAGTTTTCTTCTCCTGTAAATCCTAATAACATTTGGTATCAAGGTTATGCCAGTTTCATAGAATGAGTTGCAAAGTGTTCCCCATTTTTATTGTTATTTCTTCATATTTATTGTTATCTTTATTGTTATTTCTTCCTCGAATGTTTGAAAAAATTTACCAACAAAGTGATCTAGACCTAGAGTACTCTTTCTTCAATGGATATTGGAAAATTCAGGTTTTATTTAATTACTGTGAATATTTTAGCAAATTGTAATTTTTAAAGCATTCCTGTATGTATTTCATCTAAATCTTCATATTTATTGGCATAAAGTTCAAAATAACCTCTTGTTAATCTTTTTTTTTTTTAAGATTTTATTTATTTGATAGAGAGACAGCTAGAGAGGGAGAACAAGCAGGGGGAGCGGCAGAGGGAGAAGCAGACTCCCCACTGAGCAGGGATCCTGATGCCGGGATTGATCTCAGGACCCTGGGATCATGACCTGTGCCGAAGGCAGACATTTAACCTGCTGAACCATCCAGGCGCCCCAATTTGTTAATCTTTTAATATCTCTAGTATATGTAGTAATGTCTCCTTATATTCCTGATATTGGTAATGTTTTCTGTTTTGAAATCAGTCTTGCAAGTTGTATATAAATTTTATCAATGCTTTCAAAAAAACAACTTTCAGCCGTGTTGATTTTCTCTAGTGTACATTTTTTTTCATTCATTAATATTTGGTCTTTTTAAATTTTTTCCTTCCCTCCATTTATCTTGGGTTTAATTTGCTGTTCCCTTATCTAATTTCCAGATTTGAAAATTTAGGTCATTGATTTTCAACCTTTGTTTTTTTCCTCAAGTATATTAATGTAAAGCTATGGATTTTCCCTCTGAACACTATTTTAGATTCATTCCACTTATTTTTAACTATTATAATTTCATTATTATTTACCATAACTCTTTTCTAATTTTCACTGTAATTTCTTTAGTGATATGTGGACCATTCAGAAAGGTGTTATTCACCTCCCAAATATTTTTGGGTTTTTGGTTATCTTTCTGTTAATTGTTTCTAATTTGATGGAAAGTGGTCAGAGACGCTACTTTTTTATTTCAATTTTTAAGCTTCATTTTTTTAAATTTGAGTATAGTTGACACAGGATGTTACATTAGTTTCAAGTGTACAACATAGTGATTGGACAAGTTTATACATGATGCTATGCTCACCACAAGGATAGCCCCCTTACCACACAGCACTATTACGGTATCATTGGCTGTATTCCCTATTCTGTGCCTTTCATCCCCATGACTTACTCATTCCATAACTGGAAGATTGTACCTCCCACCCCCTCTCCGCCGCCTTGCCCATCCTCCAAACCATCCCTTAGGGCTGCCATAGTTGGTTCTCTGTATTTGTAGGTCTGATTCTACTTTTTGCTTGTTTATTCATTTGTTTAAATTTTTTTTTTTTTTTTTTTATGAGCCAGATAGCATGTTTTGGTAAATGTCTCATGGCCATGAGTATGAATTGCATAGTTGTTGGTTCATACGGGTTAAGTTGGATAATCATGTTATTCAAATCCTGTGTACCTTCGGAGATTTTAGGCATGCTTATTTTATCAGTTACTGAGAGACTTTGTGCTTAATTCTCACACCATGGGTATGGATTTATGAATCTCTGCTTTTAACCTCTGTGAAAATAATTCTTCTTCTATGGGCCGTTGTTGCCATATATGATGTTTCCCCATCAGCTTTCTTAATTTTAAATACAATGGGTTCAATATTGAATCTCTCATATTTTTTATAGTACTTATTACTTATGTTTATTTTTATTTCTATAATCAATTACTATATGTGTTATATCCAGTAGAATTATGACAAATGGCAATGAGGGTGTGTCTGTGTAACCGTTTCATTAATAGGTTGTGCTGTTTATCTTTTAAAAAGGATGCTAGGTATTGGTATATTTGTTTTTAGGACATATCCTATTATTTCTATTTTAACATATAACTGGTATTTTAATCAGGAATGAATATTACATTTTATTGCATCTATTAGAATGTTCATAACGATTTAGGACAGTAATTGATTATTAAGTTTAACCTATTTTTGCAATTTTGGAATCCCCCTGCTCAGCTTTGATACTGTTGTATTGAAAAATTGTACCATTTTGTTTTTTATTGTTTTACTTGAAAACAATTTCTCCCACATTACTAAGAATTTGGACTATAGTTTTTCTTAATGTGTTATTTTTAGTCAGGTTTTGCTAAAAGAGTTTTCGTTACGTAAAAGTATATTTTGGATCAAATTTTATGTATGCTGGAGTTATAACTTTTAAAGCTCAAGAAAAATTGTTAATGAAAATTGTTAGTTAAACTCTTTGAACTTAAAATATTTTGAAGATACTTATTTTGTAATGTTAGATATATGTTACATGATTGTTGACTTTTCCAAGTGTTCTTTCATTTTAAATCATCCTTTTATTTTATGGCAGGTTTCTATTTATAGAACAATTATGAGGATACCACAGAGTTCCCATATATCCCACACCCAGTTTTTCCTATTATTAACATTTTGTATTAGTATGGTATATTTGCTATACTTAATAGACAATACCGATACACTATTATTAGCTGAGTCCATATTTTATTCTGATTTCCTTAGTTTTTACTTCCTGTCCTTTTTCTTTCTCAGGGTCCCATCCAGGTCCCATCAAGGTGTTGACAGGGCCACGGTTCCTCTGCGGGCTCTCAGACAGAGTCCTTCCTTTCCTCTCCCTAGATTCTGGTATTACAGGAAATCCCTGCCTTTCCTAGGCCTGTAAATGCATCGCCTCCAATCTCTGCCTTCCCTCCATCTCTCGTCACCTTTTCCCTGTGTCTCATCACATAGTCTTTGCTTTGTGCATGTCTGCCTCTGTGTCTACTCTCCTCTTTTTATAAGAACATTAATCATAATGGATTAAGGGCTCACTCTACTCCACCATGACCTCCGCTTAACTAATTACATCTACAAATCCCTTATTTCTGGGTTCTGGGATGGTCATGAGTTTGCAGTGGAGGGCACCTTACAAAGCTCTTGGCTGTGACTGTTTCTTAGCCTTTCTTTGTTTTTGATGACCTTGACAGTTTTAAATAGTACTGGTCAAGTATTTCATACAATGTCTGCTAATTAGGATTTGTCTCATGTTTTTCTCATGGCTAGACTGTGGTTATGTGTCTTTGGGGGGAAGACCACAGAGGTGAAGTGCCATTTTTATCACTATGCACATACCAACATGATTTATCACTATCGATGTTCACCTTGATCAATTGACGTAAGTTTTCTTTTAAAATTTATAATCTACTTTGGTAATTTTTAAAATAAAATTTTCCCTAGCATACTGCTTTTCAAATTAATTAACACACATATTGCATAATACTATTCATCTTGGAGCCAGAGGCTAACCGATCCGGAGACAGGGACAATGTATAAATGGATTGCAGGACAAGTTCAGACACATGGGAATTCGGCCAAGCATTCAGTGCCTTGGCTGCTCTTTTGCAACTCTGGCAAAAATGAAGTAACTGAGTAAGGGCCCCAGGCTGTCAGTTCCACTGAGTAGAAAATGAGGGACATGACACTAAAGGGGAGTTTGATAGATATTTCGATAGATATTTCTTTGGATTGGAATGTGGTCATCGGTTATGTAGATTATCACCAGATTACATAGACACAGGGCATGAAATCAAGAGACTGAAACCTAGGTTTTACATCAAAACCCTATGGGGTTGCAGAGCTAACGGTTTCTGTTTCTTTCTATCCAGGATATAAGACCGTCCTAAAAGTTTGTGCTCATCCAGCCCTACTCTACGTGATTGGGAAGGGACAGACAGGGGACAGTGGACAAAGTCATATTGCTGTTGTTGTATGAGTGAGTCCTATTTCTGAATCTGATGGTCTTACATCAGGTGGGGATTAGGCTGTGTGTAAAAAAATTCATGACAGGGGCGGTTAGGGATAGGGTGGCTGGGTTATGGACATTGGGGAGGGTATGTACTATGGTAAGTGCTGTGAAATGTGTAATCCTGATGATTCATAGACATGTACCCTGGGGCAAATAATACATTATGTGTTAATTAAAAAAAAAATTCATGACAAACGAAAAGAAGGAGGAGTGCTGAGCCAGATAAAGGGAGCCAATAAATGGATAATGGATAAATGCCAAAAAAAGACAAAAAAAAGATCTAACAGTAGCGAAGTACATACTGAGAGTCTGCGAGCAAGAGAATGACATCATCCGTGTTACTGATGCCCATGAGAGAGGAGCCCCCTGTCTGCAGAAGCCTCCTCTTCCATTTGAGGATGAGGGGCCAGGACAGACCCCAGTAGGCTGGGAAGAGTTTCATCCGGATGTGCCTGGATGAGACCGGGAGCACGTAGATGATCGCTTACTCGATGTAATTCTAACATCACTTTGTCTTTTGGTTCCCCTTTGAAAGCTCTGTCTCTTACAGAGGACTCAGCTGTTTGATCACCTTGAAGTACATTTCATACACAAATGACAGAATTATGTTCAATTCTTTCCTTTATTTGGCAGCTTTCAGAGTGAGAGGTTGGTGCCTCCGGCAGACCCTGTGACGCCTTGCCATAGTCCTTAAGTTTTAACATTTCCGCCCAAGCCTCTTTTACTTCCCCCCAAGAGAAACTGCAGCTTTTGCCTGACCACTTTCTCTGATGACCAGACCTCATGGTGCCTGGTACCAGAGCGCCACAGCATCCAGAGTCCAAGGGATTCGAGGCCACCAACTCCGTTCCTCGTTGCCACTCTGCTCCATGACCGAAACCAGTGAGTCAAGACCCAAGATCCTTCACTCCGAGGTGAAATGCTCTGAGATATTTGTTGTCACTGGATTCCAGAATTCTCCATAAGGATGACACTCTGGTTGACCACTGTGACACCTAGCTAAATGACTTATACTCTATAAATTTCTCAAACTTTCCTCTTTTCTCCATCTCATGTCCCCACTCTTTGGCTGGTGTTTCCAGGGATTATTTCCCAAATAAACTGCTAACACACAAGTTCTTGTCCCAGGGTTCATTTCGTGGGGGACCCAAACTAGAATGGGACCCTAGTTACTGTCAACAGTAAGCAGTGTCTTTCAATGTCCCTCTGTTTTTCTTTTGTCCAGCTCTTTCTCTTTCATTCTCCTTTAAGCAAAAAAACACTAGACTTATGGGATGTTATATTTTAGTGTTTTAGTTTATTATGGTCATTTCATAAATGCTCAAATTGTCACACTTCTGGTCATGGATAACACTTTTCATGTTATCTCTTTATTCCCTTCTTTGTTCTTCTTCTTAAGACTTTATTTTTTGGAGAAATTATAGGTTCACAGAAAACTTGCGTGGAAAGTACAGAGAGTTCCCGTACACTCTGTATGACCTCCCTCCCCAGCGCACACACACTGAGCTTCCCCTACTATCAACATCCTGCCCCTACGTGGTACATTTGTTAGACAAGATGACCCCACATTGACTCATCATTATCACCCAGAGTCCATAGTTTACATTAGGCTTAGTGTTGTATATTCTCCAACAAATGGGCAAATATATGGGTTTGGGCAGATGGATAAGGACATGTACGTGCCATTGCAGTAGGCAGAATAGTTCACTGCCCTACACGTCCTCTGTGCTCCACCTATTTATCCCTTCCCTCTTAGTCCCTGGCAGCCACTGATCTTTGTAGTTTTGTCTTTTCCAGAATGTCATATAGCTGGAATCACTTAGTATCTAATCTTTTTTTTTTTTTTAAAGATTTTATTTATTTGACAGAGAGAGATACAGCGAGAGAGGGAACACAAGCAGGGGGAGTGGGAAGGGGAGAAGCAGGCTTCCTGCTGAGCAGGGAGCCTGATGCAGGGCTTGATCCCAGGACCTTGAGATCATGACCTGAGCCAAAGGCAGATGCTTAATGACTGAGCCACCCAGGTGCCCAGTATCTAATCTTTTCAGCTTGGCTTCTTTCACTTAGTAATATGCATTTAATTTCCTCCACACCTTCTCTTGGTTAGATGGCTCCTTTCTTTTTAGTGCTGTATGATATTCCACTCCCTGGATATACCACACTTTATTTATTCACCTACTGAAGAACATCTTGGTCACTTCCAAGTTTTGGCAATTATGAATAGAGCTGCTATAAACATTTATGTGTAGGTTTCGGTATGGACATAAGTTTTCAATATTTGGGTAAATACCAAGGAGCATGATTGTTGTATTGTATGGTAATAGTATGGGGATAGATTTGGAAGAAACTGCTGGACTATCTTCCAAATGACTGCACCATTTTGCTTTCCCACCAGCAATAAATGAGAATTCTTGTTGTTCCATATTCTCACCAGTATTGGGTATTGTCAGTGTTCCAGATTTTGGCCATTTTAATAAGAGGGTCACAGTATCATGTTATTGTTTTAATTTGCATTTCCCTGATGATGTATGACTTGAACATCTTTTCATATGTTTATTAGTCATCTGTATATTTTGGTGAAATGTGTTCAGATATTTTGCCCACTTTTTTTTTTTTTTGCCCACTTTTTAATCCAGTTGTTCTTTTTCTTTTTGTTGAGTTTTAAAAGATCTTTGTGTATTCTTTGTATGACAGTCCTTCATCAGGTATGTCTGATTTTTTCCTTGTCTCATATTTTCTTCTCATTCATATTATTCACACTTTTTAAAAGACATTTTCTATTGCAGGTTAACATACACAGAGAAATGTGCACAAATCGTAAGTATGAAACTCAATAAATGATCACATGATGTAGGTAGTCTTATAAGTGATACCTCAGAGGTTCTCATGATGCTCTGTTCAAACATTTCTGTCTAGGTAACCTCCACGCAGAGTTCTGTTGCTATAGATTAGTTTTACCTGTTTTGAAACTTCATAGAAATGGGTTCATTCTGTGTCTGGCTTCTCTCACTCAAGGGTATGTTTAGGAGCTTTATTCTGTTTTGATGGTGGTGGTAATTCATTCATTTTCTTTGTTGCATTTCATCATATTAATGTAGCACGTGATATTTCCTATTTTTCTGTTGGACATTTAGGTTGTTTCTAAGGTTAGTTATTGTGAATAAAATTATGATGAATACTAATTTTTCTTTATGATGAATAATATTGAAAAAAATTTAAGGGCATGAATAAAATTTCTTGTGTAAATACCTAAGAATGGAATATGGTCATGGCGTAGGTATAAGTTTACTTTCTAAGAAAAAGCAAAGCACTTTCCCGAAGTCGCTGTGACCTTTTATGTTACTTCTAGCAATGTATGAAAGTTTCTGCTTCTCTACATCCTTGTCAGCGTGTGGTATTTGTCAGTCTTTCTATTCTGTCCACTCCTGTGGGCGTGACGCAGTGTCTAAGAGTGTGTATGGGGTTGGCATTTCTTTGATGATTGATGATGCTATGTGTCCTTTCACATGCTTACTGGAAACTCGTATTTCTTCCTTTGTTAAGTATATGTTCAAGTCATTTGCCAATTTTTAATTAAGTTCTTTGTCTTTTTATTGTTGAGTTATATAAGTTTTTAATATTCTGGATGCAAGTCATTTGTCAGGGACATGTAACGAGAATATGTTCTTCCAGTGTGTGACCTTCCTATTAATGATCTTACCAATGCCTCTTATGAGCAAAAATGTTTTGAACTCCCTTTTCAATGTTGTTGAAGTCCGATTTATAAATTTTGTTTTATAGCTATTTCTTTTTCTCGATTTTCTGAGAAATCCATCAGTATGGCAAAGTAACTAACTAACCAACTGTGTATATATAGTATTACATATTTATTTATATGTTTATATATATATTACTCTTAGCAGTCAATATATTAAATATTTCAAGAACTCTGCTGATGTATAATTGATGTACCACAAATTTACCCACTTTAAATGTAAAATTTAGTTATTTTTAGTAAATTTATGCAGTTGTGCATCCATCACCATGATCCAATTTTAAAACATTTCACCTCAAAACGAACCCTCCTGTCTCTTTGCAATCATCCCCATTTCTACATCCAGCCCCAGGTAACTACTCATGTGCTTTCTGTATCTATAGATTTGCCTTTTCGAACGTTCACATGGGTAGAATCACACAATATTGCGGAAAAGGGGTATCTAAAGTGGCCCTCAGGACCTTCGTCCCCTCTTCGTCCCCTGGGATTATCATGGTGACTATGGTCCTTTAAATGATAAAAGGGAGATTATGGGGCCTAATATAATCATATTAGGTCTTCAAAAGCAATGCATTTTCTCTGGTTTGGCTCAGAGCAAAGGCAAAGATAGAGAGATGATTTGCAACACGGAGGGGATCTGATGAGCCCTTGCTGGCTTTGGAGAAGCAGGAGGGCCCCTGTGAGGATGGGCCAGCGGTGTCGGGGAGCTGAAAGGGTCCCTGCGTGATAGCCGGTGAGGGTCTGAGGAGCTTGGTGTCACAGCTGCAAGCTGCTGGATTCAGCCAGGAGGTTGAATACGCTAGAAAGCAGGTTCTTCCCCAGAGCCTCCCGACAAGCCCTCGGTCTGGCCGACATCCTGATTTCCTAGCAGAAGACCCAGCTGAGCTGTGCACAGACTCCTAACCTACAAGGGTGAGGAGCCCGATGAGTGCTTTGTCAGCCACTGAGTATTTATGATGCAACAATAGAAAATGAAGACAAATATGTCGTTTTGTGTGCCTGGCTTATTATATGGACATGGAGGTTCCGCTATGTTGCTGCATGTATCAACATTTTATTCCTTTTTTAGTGATGAACAGTATTTAGTGCCCTTCTAAATAGTTCATTTTAATAATCTCTGTTAAGTTTGAGCAGTTAATAATATTCAAAGAAAAGCACTTCAGTGCATATATATTTATAGTGTGAACACATTCTATAAATGTTCAAAAGGGAGTGAAGATGAATTCATATTCAACAAAGATAAATTTGGTTAGCTTTTACATTTATAGTTTTAACTTCTACATTTAAGTCTACGATCAATTTAACTTCTCTCATACATCAAAATTATCGTTCAGTGGTCAATTCATAACCCCAAAAAGTCACATTTAGAGGAAGTGATTGTGACCTCTGACTTTGGAAGTTATGGGAGAATTCATTGTTAGAAATAAAATATATATTTTAGTTAAAAGGCTTGAATCTCATTGATAAGATTTCATTGGTGTCGTAAGACTTTTTATTTTTTACATCTTTCTAATAGGAAATATAAATTGATCTAAGATTGCAGAGAATACCATGTAATTATACATAAAAATGACAACACTGCTCTCCACACCATGTTTACTAAATTAGTCCCTTGAAGCTAAAAAAAAAAAAAAGTATAAATGCAGATAAAGTAAGAAAATGTCAATGAAAGTCAAGTGAAAAATTCTGTAAGTGGTGCCAAAAAAAGGGAATATAGTTGATGTGTAATCATGTAAGAATCCCTCTGTGGTTCAATACTTTGTCTTTTTCTGAAAACGTACTTTTTTCAATTATTTACCCCGAGAGAGAAAATATTGTAAATTAGAATTAGAGGCAGCCCTCTGACCCTCCCAATTTGGACGCTAAGTTGTTTAAACACCATTTGATGAAGAAACTTTCTTTTCCCTGTTTAATTATTTGTGTTTTTGTTGAAAATTGATTTTCCATTGAAACCTTAGTGTAATTCTGGACTCTATTCTGTTTCATAATGTATTTGCCTATCTTCACTGAAACCTCACACAATCTGATATCTGTTGCTTTGCAATGTCTTGAGATCAGTTTGTGTAACTTGCTCACAATATTGACTTTTCGAACTGTAATCATAGTATATATTTCACTTTATGAAGGATTTCCTTAATAGTACTGAAAAAAGTTTTGTAAGTTTTGGAAGAACTCTTGAACAACTTTTGGTGTATTTATTTTTAATCATTTAAATATTTGATATTATTATAAATAGTATTGCTTTGAAATTTTGTTTTCCAGTTGTTCATTGCTTACACATAAAATTGCAACCGATTTTTGTATACTGACTTTGTATCCTGTTACCTTGCAAAATTCATTTACTAGGTTTAATTTTTTTTAATAAATTCCTTTGGATTTTCTACTTCCATGAGCACATTATTTGTGAATGAAGGACATTTAACTTTTTTCTTTCCAATCTCTATATGTTCATAATCAACATTTTCTAAAATTAATATGTGTATTGGAAATAGAAATGTTATGAGTTTTGGCCCAAGTGTTTCCACCTCCGCCTAAAATACTTTGCATTTTGTTTTCCTCACCCAGGAGTCTTGCTATATAAGAACAAATATTTCAGTTTTCTATACAAATATTCCGTGGAAAGGAAAGATTATATAACATGACCAAGAAACACAGATATTAAATTTTTGAATTTGAGTTAGGATTTAGACAGGACCTGTCTGATTTCAAAGCTAACTTTCTTTAAAGCAATTATGAATATTGAACCTGGGATTTATGTAATAGCCATTTTTTTATGTTGAATGCACAATATGCATATTTGCTGTCTTCTATACCATTGCTTAAAACTGAGCAAACAGAAAGACCCTCTATCATACCAACGAATGCATGATACTCAACCAGTTATAATCCAGCCAAGCAGACATCGACATTCTTTCGTGGA
>JAPYYM010002573.1:0-12116 GCA_028534135.1 Potos flavus
GCGTCTTGTGAGATCTCGGCTATGGGGTTGCTCTGTAGGCTATAAGACACAGTGCAGATAATAGCGTTTCTCTTCGATCTCTCTGAGCCTGGACACTGCTGAAGCCACCCTTTCTTCTCTGCCAGGGCTGTCGGCAGCCCCCTGCCCCCTCACCTGCCGCTTCTGCCCCTGCCGCTGAACCCCACGACGTAGGATTCCTTTGTCCCAGGCTTTGGGGCCCTGGCTTCTCCACGCGGCCCCCATCTCTGCCTCCGTCCCCCAGGGAGCCTGGAGGTAGAGGATCTGATCGAATCTCCATGACAACCAGAGAGGCCGAGCCGCACCCCCAAGGGGGACAGGGAGTCTGTTCCCAGCAGCGAGGCCGAGCCAGAACCGAGTGGTCCAACTCCAGTTCTCCCGAGGCACCTCCAGGAGCCAGCTGCCCCCTCACCTCTGCCCTTTGCTGGATTAGTGACTACGTGAAGGCCTCCGGGTGAGGAGCCTACTCTGTGGTCCAGCTGGCTGCTGCAGGCCCTGCGTGAATGGGACAGGGGTGTCCCCAGCCTGCCCCCGGTGCACAAGCCCTTTATGTCCACCTCCTTCTCCTCTTCCCAGCTAGGCCTCCCAGTCCTCCATGACTTAATTCAAACCCCGCCTCTTCCGAGTAACCTCTCCTGCCCTTCTCCTACCACTTGGCCAGTGGTTCCCCCAGGGCTGTTTCAGAGTTCGGTTTCATTCGATGCTGGGTCCTTGTCTTAATCGAGTGGTTCTCAGCCTTACAATACAATAGAATCACCTGGGGAGCTTATAACAGCCCTGATGCCCAGCCTCCCCTCCCCCAATTCAATATGGATCTCTGGAGTGGGACCCAGATAGGAGTAGTTTCCAAACTTTCCAGGGGATTCCAGTGTACAATGAAGTTTGGAACTGGTGTCTTAAAGTTGAAGATTTGAACTGTTCTGATGGCCTGTGAGGCCTTGCTCGAAGCCTCCAGAAATAGGCTGATGGAGGAACAGTAGGGCCAGATGATGGGAGCCTAGCCCAGGGGTCTGTTTCCAAAGCCCTCGTTCTGTTTTTTGTTTCACAAGGACTAGGAGATCCCTGAGGGCACTCACTGCACAGGAAGAGGACGAAGGTGGAAAGGACAGTTACTGTTTATTTAGCATTTGCCTTGGGCCAGGCGCCTCACACTAATACATATTTTCTCTTTGGAACCCCACGGAAAACTCATGAGGTATAGACATTATGAGTTTTCCCCGTTTATAGATGAGGAAACCGAGGCTCTGGAAGGTTAAGTAGCTTGCCTAAGATCACATGGCTATTAATACTGGGTTTATAACCGGAATCTGACTCAAAGCGCAGGCCCTGGACCACTGTGCTATCCCAGCTCCCCAGCCCCCCTCCTGTCGGCTTTGAGCAGGGGCTATGGAGGAGGCGTCTGGAAAGACGCTGGTCCAGGGGCGCCTCACTTTACTGCCACGCCACCACCGAGGGGCTCCCGGGGGTATTTCCTGGATCCACTGGGGTCACGAAGCCCTGAAGGTGTCCAGCCCGCTTTCCTGCTCCCTCAGCTGACCTCCCCTGATGGCTGCTCTGCCCAGACACTGTCCAGGTTCTTTAACCTAATTATGTTATTTAACGTCGGCTTACAACCAGCTTATGACATGGGCGTCGTTATCCCCGGTCTCAAAGATGAGGAATGAAACTCAGTTCTTCCGGTTCTGTGGCAGCTCTGCTCTGGCATGGGCAAGAAGACCCTAGACTACGCATCGGCCTTGGGGTCTCCGACTCCCCCACGTCGGGGAAGGCCAAGTTTCATAGCCCTGCGTGCCTGAGAATGTGGGGAAGACCCACAGCTTAGTTGGAGGAGGAATCTGGGGGAGTTAGAGGATCTGGGGGGAAGGGAGCAGATCTGTGTGTCTCCTGGGGAGGGGCTCACACTGGGGAGCCACGTGTGTCCAACAGGGTCCCTGTAGGCCTCAGCCCAGCCCCTGGCATCCGGGGGAGGTCTGGGCAGGGAGCAGAATCATTTTCTGGGAGTTAGTGACAGGACGCTATCCGTGCAAGAGAGCCCCAGGACCTCAGCTCCCGCCCCACCAGTCTGCTCTGGGCAGTGGCCCACACAGAAGGGCACAGCTCTTTACCCCGTTTTTTGCAGCTCTGTTTCCCTCACTGGGAACAGCTTCTTCCTTCTCTTCCTGTCTCACTTCTCATCAAGGGACGCCCAGACCCTCACCAGAGTTGGGCACCCATTGTTTCTTCCGCTCGTGGGCCCTGACAGCAACCCGCCCGCATCACATCATCTTTTCCCGCCGTTCAGGCCCTACACGTTTTAACAGTTAAAGCACCAGTCCTGGGGTCAGACTAGCTGTGTTCAACCCTGGTCTTCCTCCATGTGCCAGCCTTTAAACCTTGGGCAAGTGACTTCACTCCCTGTGCCCTCCCTTCCTCAGGTGTCAATGAGAATCATAATGGTACTGCTTGCTTGGTTTTAAAGGTTGCATGTGGCTATCTGCGTAACTACCCCCCAGATCGAGATAGAGAACATTTCCAGCACCCCCAGAAAGTTCCCTCCTGCCCTTTCCCCGTCAACACCCACTGCCTCCCACAGCCTGCCCCTGGGGGAGCCACGAACGAGAATTTTTATCACCGATGATGGAGGGACCTTTCATATGAATAGAATCCCATGTCTGCCTTCTTTCATGTCTGGTTTTTTGTTCAGCATGTTTATAAGGTTTGTCCATCACTGGGTGGTTTGGAAGATCAGGCTGTGCACAGCCCAGGGCCCAGCACAGTCATAAATGACGGTAAGCGTGCATAGGACCACGCTGGGAGATCCCAGAGGGTGAGAAAGCAGTCTATGACCCTGGGATCTGTGCTCCCCACTTCCCCCGCCCCGCCCCGCCATGCAGCGTGTGGCACACAGAGACTTCTGATGTTCTCTGAAGACCTTTGATGCTGCTTTGGTGGGAATGATGGTCAGGACTGGATTCCTTCAGCTGTCCTCCCCAGGTTGCCCTTCCCATTCCTCTGTCAGTTCAAGGGCAGGAAATAAGCTCGTCACCTAATATGAGCCTTCATAGCTCCCCTCCTGGGGGGCCAGGGCTGTTCCACACCTAGAACTTAACTTGATTCTGCACCTGCAGGTTCTTAGAGTGGCCAAGAAGAGGTTGGAAAGATCCCCCCAAACTGCCCTCAGCCTCTGTTATGGAGGTTGGATGTACCAGGACATATGTGTGGCTGTGTGCCTCCACCGCAGGTGCTGGGCAGCCTCGGGGGAAGGTTGTAAACAGCTTGACACCTGTGTGCCTTCAGCCGGCGGGGCACCCCTTCCTCCCCCCTTGCACCAACCAGAGCTTAGGATGGTGGAAATGAAGGCTGCTCATTTGGGTTTGAACCTACCCCCGACAGGCCAGCTCTCCACCTTGCCCCAAAAGAGCACGTCTCAGGTCTGTGTGGTCTGTCACCGGTTGGCTCCCGTCCTGCCATCTGGCCCAGGCTCCGTTACAGGCTTAGAATAGGTAACCCTCTGTTCCCATGTGGTCCCAATCTGGATGACTCCTAGGAGATCTAGGGGGGGAAGGAGGGTCCCAGGATCCCGCCTGCCTTGTAACGCAAGACAGGAACATAGGCATCGGGCAGAATTATTTAAAGGTAGCGATATTTGGCAATGATGTGGCTGGCAAGACCCCACGTTAGGGAATGGTCCCACTGGGTCCTGCCTAACTCTTAGCTTGGTTCACGAGGCCCTTGGTGTGCTGGTCTGTGCCCACTTCTCCAGGGTTATCTGCCACCGCCCCCTCCCGCTCACTTAGTGTTCTAGCCATGCTGGGCTATTTATAGTCCCCTTGAGGGGCCCTGCTGTTTTACATTTTGTGCCTTTGCCAAGCCTCTTCTCATTGCCTAGAACTCTGCTCCCATCCCCATCCGCCTGGCAAGCACCCACACATCCTTCAAGATTCAATTAATAATATTAATAATAGCCACTAAGATTGATAGGGTGCTTACTATGTGCTAAAGGCTTCGTGTGCGTTATTCCAGATAATCCTCAAAGCAGCCCCGGGCACTTGGCCCCTTCGTCATCCTCTTTCACATTCTCTGGGTTAACCAATATCCTTTCGGAGGTGGCTGCCCTGTGCCAGGCACTCTTCTGAGCACAGAGAGATTAGGAAGTGATGGAGCCTGGATTGGAGCCTGAGCTGGGGGACCCCAGGGTCTCGCTTGGAGCCACTGTAATAAACCACCTCTCTGTGAGTACCACCTCAGCTCTTCCAGCCATCCCCTCACCCACACTGTTGCCTCCTCCCTCCTCTCTGCCTCACCTGTGAGGTCCTTCTGTCATGGCACCAAGGATATCCTCTTGCCCACCAGACGGCCTTCCTCTGCTGGGCTGTGTATGTGGGTATGTGTTTAAGTGGCAGGAAATCCAACATTTAGGAGTTTATATTTTTCCCTTCAGTAAAAAATGAGATGGGCTCTTTCTGATGCGGTTCAGTAACTCAACAGCATCAAGGGAACGTCTGTATTCTTGATCATTTCCTCAGGCAGCAATATGGCTGCTGTAGCTCCAGTCATCACACTTGAGTTCAAAGCAAGAAGTCCCTTTTTAATCATCAAAGCAAGGGCCTTGCCAGAGGCCCCATCATACTCTACTTGGGTCTCATGGGCCAGAACGATGCCCAGTGGCCACTCGGAGGTGTGAGAGAGTCAGAAAAAGTGAGCATCTTGCCTGGGATTGGGTCCTTTGCCATCTCATATAAAACCAGGGTAGGTAAGCAGGGATGAAGGGAAGATGGATATTGGGGAGGAAACAAGCAGTATGTGCCTGTGTCCTAGAGAGAAGAGATCATGTATTAATTTCTCCCAAAATCTTAGAACCTTAGAATGCTTTATGATTGTTTTGGTGCTGTTGCCTTGCATTTATTCTGTGCACATACAGACACTTTTATTTTTTCAAACATAGTATCATACTTATTTCCCTTTTCAGTTAATGATATACACCATCCATATAATTTTTTTTATAAAAAACACCACATTTCTTTTTTTTTTTTTTTAAGATTTTATTTATTTATTTGACAGAGAGAGAGAGAGAGAGAGATCACAAGTAGGCAGAGAGGCAGGCAGAGAGAGAGGAGGAAGCAGGCTCCCTGCTGAGCAGAGAGCCCGACGTGGGGCTCTATCCCAGGACCCTGAGATCATGACCTGAGCCGAAGGCAGAGGCTTTAACCCACTGAGCCACCCAGGCGCCCCCCATCCATATAATTTTAATGGCTACATAGTAGTCCATCTTGGAGAAATACTATACTTTACTTAGTGAATTCTGTAAAATCATACAGTTTGTTTTTAATATTTCGCAATCATAGACAGCCCTGTGATTAATAACCTTGTAACCTTATTTCTGGATACACTTCTCTTTTTTTAAGATTTAATTTATTTATCATAGAGGGAGAGGGAGAGAGAGAAGCAGGCTCTCTGCTGAGCAGGATGCCTGACACGAGGCTCGATTCCAGGACCCTGGGATCATGACCTGAGCCGAAGGCAGATGCTTAACCAACTGAGCCACCTAGGTGCCCCTAGATACATTTCTAATGATCTCTTAGGACATTGTCTTGGCTTATGCTGGGTTAAAAGCTGTGCCAACTATTAAAGCTTTCGAAACCAGTTACCAGACTGACTTTAGACAAGTTGTGCCATACCCTCCAAGAGTTTCTTTTTTTCTTTTTTTTAAGGTTTTATTTTAAGTAATCTCTACACCCAACACGGGGCTCAAACTCAACAACCCCGAGATCAAGAGTCACATGCTCAACTGACTGAGCCAGCCAGGTGCCCCATACCCTCCAAGAGTTTCTGAGGCTGCGTGTTCCCTGACAATTTTGGGCATTTTTTTTAAACCTTGCTGATTTGATTGAAGAAATTGCAAATATATATGTGTGTGTGTGTGTGTAGATATATACACATATATATGTGTGTGTGTGTATATATATATATACTTGCATTTTCTTTGATTACATTTTAAATGGATATATACATTGAGCATTTGTAGTTCCCCGTTTAGTTTTCTCTTCACTTTTCTAACATTTAGAAAGTTGAAGTATTTGCCTTTTTCTCATTTTGCAGAAGTTTGCAAAAGTGCTTTATATATTTAGAAGACAAGGAAGTTCCTGGGAGAAGGGTAAAGCTGAGATGAATTTGAAGGCTAAATAGGATTTCCTAGCGTGGACAAGGGATGAGGAGGGTGTTCTAGGTCTAGGAACAGCATGTGCAAAGGGCCAGAGGGGGAAAACAGTGTCACGTGTCTGGGGACTATATTAATTTCACAGGGGTGCCATAAAAAAAAGTTACCACAAACTTGGTGGCTTAAAACAACAGAAATTTATTTTCTCCCAGTCTGGAGACCAGAATCCAAAATCAAGGTGTTGGCAGGGCAGTGTTCCTTGCTGAGATTGTAGGGAGAGAATTCTTGCTTGCTTTTTCCAGCCTCTCTGCAATCTCTCTTCACATGGCCTTCTGTGCATCTGTGTCCTCTCTCCTTCTGTCTCCCATAAGGATACATCATCAGACTTAGGACCCAGTCAGTTATCTTCAACTTAATGACATCTGCAAATTCCCTTTTTCCAAATAAGGTCACATTCACAGGGACTGAGGTTAAGATCTGAACATTTATATATATATTTGAGGACTACTATAGAACCCACTGCAGGGACCTGGAAGATGTCTGATATTACTCGGCAGCAGAGGATGACCCCGTAAAGGCAGATTCAGCTGCTGACCATAAAGGGACTTGAGCTGGGGTGTTTGGGTTTTACCCTTGAAGTGAATGGGGAACTGTTGAATTTCTAACAGGGGAGAAACACAGTCAGATTTTCAGTCTGGCTCATGGGGAGATAGTGTTAGAATTGTCCTCGTAAGAGCTAGTGAAGGTGGGGAAGAGGTTGGGGAGTGGAGAATAGTTCAGGATGTAGAAGATGAAGACCAGGAAGAAGGAGGGATCTAAAATGACTCCTAGGTTGCCTACTTGAGCAATCTAGCATATTAACTTCGGGAAAAGAGTGCATTTGAGGTTCCTGAGGATGGAGATGTCCAGGAACCAATCAGAGAGATGGGTCTACGGCTCAGACCTCTCCCTGGCATGTAAATAAAATTTGGGAGAAGGAGCAAAGCAGGGGTGACAGAAGCTTGGAGAACACCAGTTTTACCCCATCATTTTATTATGCAAATTTTCAAACATACATAAAAGTATAAAGAATTGTACAGTGAGGGGTCCCTGGCTGGCTCAGTCAGTAGAGCATGTGACTCTTAATCTCGGGGTCATGAGTTCATGATGTGGAGCTGTGCGTGGAGCCTACTTAAAATTTGAAAAAAAATAAAAGAATTGTACAGTGAATACCCATGGACCCACCATCTAGAGTCTATAATTATCTGTACTTTTTAGATGTTTTCTGTCTTCTACACTTGCTTTATCATACATCTCTCCATTCCTTTGAGCATCATCAGTCCATCTTGTTTTTTATGTGTTTCAGGTACTTCACTTCAACACTTAAGCATGAATATCATTAACCAGAGTTAAGTGTTTAGTGAAATGCACAAATCCTAAGTATATTTCATGAAGGCGATGAATGCATCCACCTGTGTACCCCAGATCTCTCTCAAGATACAGAATATTTCTTTTCTTTTCTTTTTTTAAGATTTATTTATTTATTTTAGAGAGAGAGTGTGTGCACATGCAAGCGGGGGAGAGACAGAGGGAGAGGGAGAGGGTCCTCAAGCAGGCTCCCCAGTGAGCACAGAGCCCGACGCAGGCCTCGATCCCATGACTCTGAGATCATGACCTGAACCGAAATCAAGAGTCAGATGCTTAACCGACTGAGCCACCCAGGCATCCAAGGATATAGAACATTTCTATCACCCAGAAAGTTCCCTGTGCCCCTTACAATCAACTGCTGTCTCTACCCCAACCCCAGAGGTAACCACTGTTTTCTTTTTTCTTTCTTTCTTTCTTTTTTTTTTTTTTTTTAAGATTTTATACATTTATTTGACAGAGAGTGAACACAAGCAGGGAGAGCAGGAGCAGCAGGCAGAGTGAGAGGGAGACGCAGGCTCCCCTCCGAGCAGGGAGCCAGATGTAGGGCTCAATCCCAGGACCCTGGGATCATGACCTGGGCTGAAGGCAGACGCTTAACGACTGAGCTGCCCAGGTGCCCCCTTTTTTATTTTTAACCCCAGAGTAGTTTTGTCTGTTCTAGAACTTAATGTAAGTGGAGCCATACAGGATATGCTCCTTGGTATCTGACTTCTTTCACTTGGCATAATGCCTGTAAGAGTTATTTTTGTTGTTGCATGTATCAGTTGTTTGTCCCTTTTTATTGGTGAGCACTATTCTGTTGTAAGGATACTTAAAGAATACTTATTTTTAAGGGGTGGGCAGAGGCTTAGAGACCAAGGAGACTTAGAAGGAATCGTGAATGCAGTAGGAAAGGCACCTAGACAGAATGTCAAGGAAAATCATCTGAATCAGTTACAATTGAGTTTGAGTACATACAACATAAAAGCTAAATAGTGGCAGCTTAAATCACATGAGCATTTTTTTTCTCTCACGTAAGAAGTCTGGGGGCGCCTGGGTGGCTCAGTTTGTTAAGCGTCTGCCTTCAGCTCAGGTCATGATCCTGGGGTCCTGGGATGGAGTCCTGTGGTGGACTCCCTGCTCAGGGGGGAGTCTGCTTCTCCCTCTCCCTCTGCTCTTCCACCCCCTCCCCCACTCATACACAAGAGTGTGTGTGCTCTCTCTGTGTGAAATAAATAAAATCTTAAAAAAAAAAAAAGAAGTCTGGAGGTAGACAGTCCTGGAGTGGTATGGCAGCTCATTGTGCCATCACTAGCCCGGGTTCCTAGCTTTCTGCTCGGCTAGCTTCAGTGCTGGTTTCTATCCTCAATGTCACCTCATGGTTTAATATGGCTGCTGGAGCTCCAGCCATCCCATCCGCTTTCCAAACTTCGGCAATAGAAGGAGGAAACATGGGGGCAGGGCAAGGAGCGGCGTACCTCCCAGCTAAACCAATCATTTTTAGCAGCCTTCCTCCAAGTTTGATACATAGCCACTTAACATCTCATTGGCCGGAACTTAATCACATGGCCCACACCACTAGGGAAAGTGGTCTTTTAGTTAGCCACTGGGCACACTGCCACTGCAAATATAATGATATTTCTGTTAGTAGGAGGGGAAACGGATATTGGCTGTTAGCAGCCTCCTCTGCCTTCTCTCTTTTGAGACCTGGAGGCCAAGACTTTGTATCCAGGGCCTCTCATAAACTGAAGCCTGTGCTTGGTAGATTTCCATCCTCCTGAGTCCCCAGGGCTCCTTCCTTCTCTGAGGGTTGGTTTCTCTGTCTTTTCTATAGCTTTTGTTTCCCTTTTCCTGGTAAGGGCTCTCCTGGGTCTCTGACGGACTTCCTGGGCTGTCAGCATTTGAAGGGGGTGGAATGAAAGGGAAAGTATCTAAGAACATTTGCAGAGAGCTCTGTGTGTGCACTTTCCTCCACTCCTGGGCCTTCCCCACTGCTACGGCCGGCACCCCTCCCTCCTGGTCTTCGGTCAGCCTCCCCTGATTAGGAGAGCTGTGGAAGTCAACTTCTCTGGAAGTTAGAAGCTCAAAGGGAAAAGGATGGCATTTGGAGACAGACCTGGGTACAGATCCTTTCTGGGCAGATCTTTCTGAGACCCACTGACCTTGGGGTCAGTTGGGGATAGTAACAACAGCCTTCCAGATGAGAGGAGTGGGAGATGCAGGCCCGTGGCTGCCCCTCTGACGAGGATGAATTAGAGCTTACCCGGATCTCGTCCTGTGACCTCTGGGAATATAGGTCAGTGTACAGGAGAGTCAGCATGGCCCGCTGGAATCTGAGCTTTTGGCCAGGTCAGGGTTCACCATACCTCACACCCCTGGCCTTGACTCCAGGCACTCACAGGGCAGCCTGGAGCCCCCTGGAGGAGAGGTTAACGTGATGTCTCCTTCCCTCCTTATGTTTCTCCAAAGCCAGTAGAGCTCACCAGACAGCCGGCCTCCCCACCCACCCGCCCCACAGTGCCAGACCTGGGACAACTGGATGCTGCAGCTTCTCTTCCTTCTCTCTGCTCCCCGGAAATAGCAGAGTCGGCTCACCCCCTGCCAGCCTCACGCATAGACCCTGTGTCCTCTGGTCAGCGGGCCTTATCTCCGTGTGCGTGGCTTACACACATTTACACACATTTCGGCGGCTGGATCCTGTGGTTCTTCACATGCATGCTTGTCCTGGGGGGAAAAAAATAGCTTACATCCTCTGACAGCTTAATGGGCTGTCAGCACAGGGACTGGAGAGAAAGTCAGAGGGAGCAGGTGCAGCGAGCCTGGGGGAAGCTCTCGGCTGCCAAAGGGCCAGATTGGACTGAGTACAGCCGTGGCCAGGCGCCCTGGTGACCTGTTGACACCGTTCTCAGGCTGCTGGCTGCCCGGGGGCTGGTATGTTGTGACAGAAGTGGGGGAGCCAGGGCCCCGCGGAGAATCTGGCTCAAGCCTGAGACCCGAGCGGGACCGTGCATTCCTCCGTTCATTCATTCCCTCTACACACGCTTCCTGAGATCCTGCTGCATGCGAGCCTGTGGGTTCTGGGCACACACAGCGATGACTGAGACACCCAGTTCCTGCCCCAGGGGCACAGGGACAACTGGGCAAGAGCAACCGAGGCACTAGAAGGCCACATTGCTGTCATTCTGAGCCGAGACACCAGGGAGGAGGACATCCTGGAAGAAGTGCCTTCTGAGCAGATGATGGGACAAGGTCCAGACAGGGTGAGGGGCAGCGAGAGGGTCACTCGTGCTGCTGCAGGAGAGACCACCCTCCAGTGGAGCCTGGGGGGCCGTTATGAGGGTCTGTGCCCCCATGGACCCGGCCTGCCGTCCCCGGGAGGGGCATCTGTGCGTGGGCTCTGTGGCCTGGTCGGGTAAACGGCAGCTCGACTTCCCTGTAGCCTTTTCTTCCCTCTTCTCCGAAGGGAGCCTCCATTGAAATGAGAGAAATAAGTGCCAGCTTTTGAGCCTGCCGGTAAACCACGTCCCTGCCAGGCCTCGGAGCCACCTTCTCGCCCACACTCTGCCAGCCCTGGGCTCCATCTCGCGGAGGGGCCCTGTTCAGAGGAGGGAGGGCTCCCCGAGGGCAGTGCCTCAGCCCTCCACCCCGAAAGTTGCTCTGCGCCCCACTGGGGATCGGCTCTGTGTACGAATGGTACCCAAGGAGGAGGGGCTCAGGAAGTGACATCGCTCGGCCCGCCCCACCTCCTTAGTCCCTATAAAAAGCAAAATGGTGACTCAGAGAGGAGAGTTGGAAGCATCCTGCCTCCTGCTCCCACTGTGAATTTTTAGACTTGGAATGAGACAGGAGGCAGAGGGAACAGCGGCTCAAAATCCACGACTGACATGCTATTAAGCGGGTGGCGACAGTAGAGCCTCTCCTCCCCAACTCCCAGCAGCCTCAGAGCTGCAGCCGCGCGGCCTGCTGGCGCTCCCCAGCCCCTCACGAGGCCCGGGCCCCCCGCGCAGCCCCCGCCCGGGCCGGGCCCTGCATGCCTCGGCGGGGGGCATGGCAGCCGGGGGTCGCCGCCGGCGCCCACTGCGCTACCAGTCCCTGGCGGCCCTGGTAGAGGACTCTCAGTGGCCTTTCTTGTTCCTTGTCTCAGACTTCAGCTACGGGGCCGACGACTACGACGGAGAGGGGAATGAGGAGCAGAAGGGGCCCCCGGAGGGCTCGGAGACCATGCCGTACATCGACGAGTCGCCCACCATGTCACCCCAGCTCAGTGCCCGTGGCCAGGGCGGTGGAGACAGCATCTCCCCCACCCCACCCGAGGGGCTGGCACCTGGGGTAGGTACACCTGCTTTTCCTTCGGGGTTGGAGAAGAGGGAGGTTCTAGGGGAGAGGGGCAGGCAGGCCTGGGGGTCACGGGCCAGGCTCTGCTTGGGATGCTACCGGGGGAGCAGGGCTGGGGAAACATGGACCTGGATGTTCTTGGTGCCCTCGACATCTCATTCCAGTCCTAGGCCCCTCGCAGACTAGGCTCCCCGCCCCCATCCCCCACCTGCTGCTCTCTCTGCCATCCCTGCACCTGTCT
>JAPYYM010002574.1:0-12115 GCA_028534135.1 Potos flavus
CCACATAGGGCTCTCTGCTTGGCAGGGAGCCTGCTTCCCCCTCTCTCTCTGCCTGCCTCTCTGCCTACATGTGATCTCTCTCTCTCTGTCAAATAAATAAATTAAAAATCTTTAAAAAAAATTGTTCGAATCTAGTTAATGTATCCACTGGGAAATGGTATATAATGAAAGTTAGGGGTAATAAAGAGTATGTGTATGAGTTTCCTAGGGCTGCCACCACAAGTTACCACAAACTAAGTAGCTTAAAAAAAGAGAAATTTATTCTCTCACAGCTCTCGAGACCAGAAGTATGAAATCAAGGCATCGGCAAGGCCATGCTCCCTCTGAGGGTGCCAGGGGAAAATGCTCCCTTGGCTTCTGGTGGCTCCAGGTATTCTTTGGCTTATGACCACATCATTCCAGTCTCTGCCTCTATGGTCACATAGCCTTCTGTCCTTTAGTGTCTTCTGTTTTGTATCTTATAAGACACTTGTCATTGGAGGTAGGGCCCACCTGAGTGATCTAGGATACTATCGTCTCCAGATCCTTAATTAACACATCTGCAACAGTCATTTTCCGAAACAAGGTCACATTCACAGGTTTCAGGGGATAGATCTTTTGAGAGGCCACCATTCAACCCATGACAGTGTGTGTGTGTGTTCACAATCACTGTGACAAGGCTTGGCTCAAAATAAGCAAAATAAAGTGTTAAGTAAGGTTCAGCATACTTTCACTTGGATCAGTAGTCTCACAACTTCTGCCTTTTGAATTTAGAAATCCATCCTGTCTATCTATGAACTATATCTATTATTTACGATGAAGACCAGGAATTGAAAACCCTGATGGCTGGAAAGAACTCCAGAGAGAAATTAGCAGGTTTACCTCCAGGTACGTAGTACGTATGATACAAAGCGGGGGAGCTTCAGTGTAGTTTAGAAGGTACACACCTCCAAAGTCTTTCCAAATAGCTCTCAAGCGTTTCATTATTTCATCAAGGGAAGGCAAAACAGATCATGGAGCTCCGATGAACCTCTAAGAGAAAAAAGAAAGACATTGACGGATATTTTGTTAAAATCTCTTTATTTTAGAAATTAGAAAACTGAGATCCCAAAGGCTCTCATCTTTAATTGTGTGCCCTCACATGTCTTGACTGAGGCAAGATTAGAAGCTCAATTAGAAGCTCATCATTCTTGACCAGTTCTTCCTCTACATGCTATGTGATGTCTAATCTAACTTTCCTCCTACTGAAAAGTAAACCCATTCTCTTGATCTTGTTTGAGTTGAAAGATAGAGGAGGCTGCCATCCATAGGATGCATTCTTCCCTCACACCCTGTATGGTCAGCTCAGGCTACCATAACAAAATACCTTAGACTTTGTGTCTTAAAAACCAGAAATCTGTTTTCTCCCGGTTCTGGAAGCTGGAGGTCTGCGATCAGGACATCAGCATTGTTGGGTTTTGATGAAATGCTCTTCTTGGCTCTCGGTTGACCGCCATCTCACTGTGGTGTCACTTGCCTTCCATCGGTGTTTCTGTACAGAAAAAAAGACAGTTAAGGCCACCAATCCTATCAGATGGTGACCCCACTTTATGAACTTATTTGCCCTTAATTACTTCCTACAAGCCCTATCTCCAAATACAGCCATGTTGGGGGTTAGGGCTTCAACATATGAATTTTGAGAGGATATAATTCAGCCCATAGCATACCCCCATCACCTAATGTCAATAAAGAATATTATATTTGCAGAATAATTTTTGTATCTTATTTAATCCCCATAATTTTGTGATTTGCTCCATTTAACAAATTGAGAAACTGAGGCTCAGAGAAGTCAATTGATTGGCCCAAGTTCATACAGTAAGATGCAATCCAGAACTCAGCACATCTTCCATATGGATTCTAGAGCTCTTTCCCAGTGTCCAAGATGACCTTGTGCATTGGTCACTTGTTAGTCGTTTTCCTTATAAAGCATCTACAGACACTGTGAAACCAAATGGCTTCTAATGAGGTCCTTAGAGAGACCTATGGAAGTCTAACACTGTAATTCTTATACTTGACCATCTTATACATAAGTGACTTAAACCCCACAAAATGGAAACAGTTTAACATGTCATCTGTTCTCATGTGCACCAGGACTATGGCTTGAGAGAGGATTCAGCTGTTCCCACAGTAAGCCATCAATTTCTACCAAAAAAAAAAAAATCATAAAGGAATAAATGATTATTCACGGTGCCAAAAGCACGTGTATTTTGAACAAGAAAACATTATGTTAAAGAATGTGAAAGAAAAAACCTGATGCAGATTCATTCAATGAGCTTTTCAATGAAACTTCTAAGATGAGACACAAGAAATGTTTTAGGCCATAATATGGTATCGAGGTTTTACCAAATATTAAAAGGAAAACTATTCTCTGTTGACGGAGATATGCATTTCTAGATGATTCTTGGTATAAACATAAAAACTTAACATGTAAAATATTTTTACTGTTACATAAAGTTAAAAAAACTTTTATCACTTATGTTTGTTAGTAAGAATTATTCATTTTTATAGGTGTGATGACACTAGCATTATTATGGAAAAAGAATTATTTTAGAGATTCAAATGGAAGTAAATATTGAGGGTTGGAATGTGATAGGTTATAGGTCTGTAATGAACTTTCAAATTAAAAAAGGAGCAAATAATGTATTAAATCTCATTTATGTATATGGTATTTCATTACCTTATTCTCTGTTCTTTTATCTCTATAGATTTTATGTTTTGAGATATGTCTAAAAATTTACAAGAAGAATAAAAAGACATGAAGTTACCAAAATCTTAGGACCAAAATATTAATAGTGTATTATTTAATAGAACATGGCTATTCCGTATTGCATGAATGGTCCACATGAGAGAAACACAAGAGAAAAGATGTATATATATCTGTTCAGAGAAACACACCACATTTTTCCAATTTCTGCTGCTAGGAGTACACATTGATCAACAGATATGAAGCAACCATCACTATTTTTAGAATTAAAAAAATAAGAATTTCATTTTGAGTGGAATAGGCCTGTTTGATTTTTTCACATACAAAAAACTGTATATAATTAATGAATACAACTTGATGATTTGGGAGATAAGATAAGGATACAACCATGAAACCATGACCATCATCTGTTCCATAAACCTATCCACCATCTCCCAAACTTTCCTCCCATATTCTTATTCATTATTGTTATTTTTTTGTGATAAGAGCCCAACCAAAGACCAACCCTCTTAGTAAATGTTTAAGTACACAATACAATACTGTTAACACCAGGTATAATGCTATGCAGTGGACAATTTAATTTCAATAGCCAGCATTAGTCATTTTCTGACCCACAATAAACACAAAGATGCACCTTCAGGAGAACTGAATCCACATGCAACTAACATTAAAAGAATTTGTGTGGAAAGCACACAAGAGCACATACACATTCTCTTTAAGCTTCAATTTGAAAGAGTTTTTGAAAGGTTAGAAACCTTCCCCACTGAAGGTATTCAAAAAGCCAGAAGTAGCTTTTTGTCACTTGCTCTGATTTTTTTTTCCCAAGAGAAATATAGGAAGCCAATTCAGAGTAGCTAGTAAATTCAGTCATTTTAAGTGCCCCATCCTACCCCCTTCTCTCCCTCTCAAATGCAATTCTTGCCCCTCCCAGATGTACAGCCATCAGATAGCGGACACAGAGGACCTTGGGTGGAAGGGGAGCCTCCAGCCTACCTGAGGGGCTTTCATTCAAAGAAAAGCTTCCCGTTTTACTTCTCCCATGAATGGTGTGAGTATGTTGGAGAGCAGGAGGTAAATTCACCAGGAAAACAGATCTGGTCCCACATTCAGATTCTCCTCACTCCTGTCTCTGGAGAACACCATCTTGCCTCTGGAAGCTATTAGTCCCCATCACCTCCCACTTTGCAGATACCACAATAAATTCATTATTTTATTTGACAAATAATTCTGCAATTGACCCCACAGATTAGAGAATTTGGAAACACGTTGGGTTAGAAGAGATGCGAAACCTCACCTCATAGGAGGAAGACAAATGAGGTGTGTGTAAGTGCAAAAGCACATCTGTGAACTCTTTCACAAATTATCCCTGGGAGTTTAGAGGAGCAAATGCTACACCTCAAATACTGAGTGGCTGGAGACAAAGAAGCAGTGTGATCAGTTGACTCTCACAATTTTAGGAAAAGTTGAAATTGTATACACGATATTTTCCTATTAACAAAGAAATAATTGTTTCTTTAAAAACATATTCACCTCTAACCTCCTCC
This sequence comes from Potos flavus, assembly GCA_028534135.1. NCBI lineage: Eukaryota > Metazoa > Chordata > Mammalia > Carnivora > Procyonidae > Potos > Potos flavus. Next base: position 4,267 of record JAPYYM010002574.1, read on the forward strand.
TTGGGAAATGGTACACTATTAGCACCTTGATCCATAGACTTCCAGATGCTTAAAGAGGTTTTCCCTGACAAATCCAGCTTAAAAAATGACCCAATCCATCACTATCAACCTCACTGTGAAAACTTTGGGTGGCAAAGGTCAGAAAATCCAAATCAGACTGGTGTAAGCAGGAAGGGATATTAATCCAAAGACTCAAATGATGTCTCTCTCAGATCTGTCATCCTTCACGATGAATGAAAAGATGGCCGCCAGCAGCAAGAGGGGATCTCCCCCCAGATTTAAATCCCTGAGGTAATAAGCTCTCCTTCCTACCGGTTGCTTTCACAAAAAGACCAAGTACTGGTTCCAGTTGGATTGTGCGGTCATCCATGAACTGACTATTTTGGTCAAGGGAACACAATGAACTCAGGAATGCTAAATGCTGGGGAAGTAGAGAAATGAGAAAGAATGACTTTTTTTTATTTTTTTGGTCTCTATGCATGACTAATCAAGCAGTGTTGTTTATGCTACAGTGTTGCAGACTATGTGGACTGTTCTTTAAATTTTTACTCACAGTCTTCTAAATATACCAGGCCATACTCAGAATGGTCATCTCGTCTTCCCAGCTAGTGACCAGATTTTGTTATTGACAAGCACCTTGCCTTCCCTCAGGTCAATGGTTCTCCTGGGTGGTTTCTCAGTCCCTTGGGATATAGACACCTGGCATCTATATTCCAGCTGACTTTCAAGCTAGAGTCCCCCACTCTGCCACCAATCTCTCTCTCTTTCTATCCCTGGCTCTCTCTTTGTCTTGCTCTCTGTCTCTCTCTGCTTAAAACATCTAAACCTTCTTTCTTTAGCACTGCCCAGTGTTGTGTCTATTCAGACGGCCTTTTGAAAGACAGCATTTGGTTGACTTTCAGATCATTGTTTTACAGAGTGGAGGACAATAAAGTACAGAGAGACATTTGACTCCAGCCGGAATATATGTAATTATATAAGAGAACACAGAGATGATAGGTTGGATGGTACTGAGAATTGATGGGTAAGACTGGAACTCCACTCTGTCCTCTTGCGGCCTCCTGTGGGTGCTAACTATGTCTTCATCAGGTAAAGGAGTTCTGTGGTAAATTATGAGTAGACCAGTTGCTAAAGCAATGTGTGAAGGCCTACACGTCAATGGCTACTGGGACGGCAGAGCTACCTCTGTCTCTGTAGAGATAAAGACAGAGTCATCAAGGAAGGCAGGGAAGAGCACAGACTCTAGAGTCATTTTGCTTGGGTCTGAATCCACAACTCTGCAACTGGCTAGTTATGTAACCTAAAATACACCCCTAATGAGATAACCTCAAATGAATGTAACCTTTGCCTCTCTGTGCTCCACTGTCCTTGTATATATGAAGGAGATATATTAAAACTACCTACCTCATGGGATAATTCTGAGGATGAAATAGAATAACACACATGAAGGGCTTGCCACAATGCCTGGTGCATTAGCCCTCCATCAATGTTCATTACTATAATTAGCATCACTACTGCTACCACTACTAAAAATTACATGGTGATTTGGGAACACGGATTTTGGAGTCTGACCACATGAGTTCAAACCCAATTCTGTCTCTGACTGTTATCTGGGCAAGTGACTTAGACTCCACAAGACTTGGTTTGCTTCACATAAAATATGAACCATAACATTACCCACCTAACAGGCAGAAGTAAAGATTCTGTTAAATAAATATATCACTTGGCTCTCAGATGTTGTCTATCATTTTATTAATACGGTGTGACATTTGAAGACTCACAAGTCCTCTTCTCAATTCCTCCACAGAGAAAAAAAAATATCCACAACTGCCATTTCTATTCCAGGCATCTGGAATCTTGGAGTTGGAAAAGTACTCCTTCAGTTGAAAGACGGTATTTACTATTAAATGTAAATGCCCTGAGGTGGCCAGGGAGGAGGGGTACCCAGCCAATAGCTCAGCATTTCTGGTGGCCCAGCAAATGCTTCCCAAGGTGACAATTTTAGAAAGAATGAGTAAAGGTAAGGACACTGGACAGAGGAGCCACAGAGTGATGTCAACAACACCTGGGGGAGCCTGGAAGGGGGAGAATGGCCTCAGGAGTGGAAGTGAGTGCTCTCAAAAATGTTACTGACCTTCTCAATTTGGTCAAGGATTCATATCAGACAGTCCCATTAGGCTCAGGGCCCAGCACAGGCTACAGAGCCCAGATTATTCTCTAGGTTCTGGGCCACAGCATCTCCATGACAGAACAAGCCAACTTCCAGTTTCACAAATGCTTTCTCTAGATTTTGGAAAAAGTGGAGCTTTCTGAAGAAATGTTGAAGCTACATGGAGTGGGTGGTATAAACACTCTCAACGGCCCCAACCTTCTAGTCTTTCCAAACAGTATTTTGATGATGATACAATTCTCCTCCTTAGATGTGGAGAAAGTGGAGGACTGAATCATTTCATAAGACCACAAAGCACAGAGGAGGCAAGGAGTGTCTCAAAATAATGGGATGAGCCTAACTCAAAGAAATCCTCAACCTATTAGCCTAGTTTTCCTCTGCGGAGAGAACTCCCAGAGGAAATTTGGGGCACTCTCTTCCTGAACCATGTTTTAAAATTCAACCAGACTCAATGAGAGAGACCACAGGAAACAATTCTGTCCTTGCCAGGTGAAAGGGCGGAGAGAGGGCTGGACGGGTCTTGTCCAGCTCTCATTTCTGTGATAAGTGATCCCAGTCACCTGGGTCGCTGCGCCAGGGGTGGAGGCAGAGAGAGCTGGTTGTTCCCATCGACTTTCACTTTTAATAGGAGCAAGTTTAATTGGTTCTTCAGCTCAGGCCTCCTTTCAAGTCTCTGGAAACATCTCAAGGGAGAAAATAACACTAAGAAACACAGAAATCTTTTCTCTTCTCTGCAGGCATTTGTCACAGCGCCAGTTCCTAAGTGCACAGACTTTTGGCAGAGTGGATCACTTTGATATACTTTTCCCAGGGTTCAAAAAGAAAAGATAAACAAAGAACTTGTGACTTCAAGGGGAGCAAAGGTAGCCAGGAGTTTATGAGGTAGCTCATCTTCTTTACATTTCTGGCAAAGGGGGAGGGAGCGTCAGTGAAAAGAAATCACCTTGTTAGTGGTTTCTGAGACTGCAGGTTTGGAGCCTGAGGGCATTTTCTGGGCTGGCTCACAGGATCTGCTGCTATTTTCCGCAGGTAAAGCAGAGGGCAGCTTCTGTCAGCAAAGCTTGACACTCCAAGGTTGTGTTTTGGTTGGCGCTTTTTTTTAAGGCAAGGAAAAGTATTACTCATTTAAAAGTGGTTCTCAAAAGGTATATGGACTTCCTTTGACAATATTTCTCAATGAAGTAAGCCAAACAGGAAAGTCAAAAATAGTTGATATTTTCTTTAGATTTTGAGAACAAACAGGATATGTCTAATTAAGACTTTTTATTATCTGGGCCCCAGCGACTTTGGCAGTCGGTTTATTTCTTCTGGTATAAGAATTTTTATAACCACGTTAAGATTCGAAATGTTAAGTAACAAATGGCATGGAGATGAGGAGGAGTTGAAATTTTAGCCGTATTTTTATTATATGCTTTCACTTTCTATAGTTATCAGACCTATTTCCTTAGCAGTCAGCCTTGTATCACCCCACTGAATAAGACAGACTTTAAACAAACATAGTGACTATGTGTTGATAGTGTACGTCTCTGGATATTTGCCAAGAATCTGAGATGTGAGAAATAAAAATTCATCTCCAGCTTTTAATGGAATTGGATTAGAGCCAAGAAAATACAGCACAAATCAAGTGGCTTCTCCAATGACGTTGTGCCAATGACATCATAATTAGAGCTGCGCTTAGGAAGCCTCACAGGATCTCAGTTGTTATACTAATTCCTCAGTCCCTTGAATTACTTTCTTCCCATTCTCTGCCAATTTATGAAGAATCAGTGGGAGGGGGGTATGTCTCTATAGCTAGAGGGTGCAAGAAAGGGAGGCTTAATTTCCCTGATCTAGTCTCTAGTGGCAAGGGGAGAAAGGTCAAAGAGGGTTGCAGGTCCCATCCTGACCCCGCTTGGCTGCATCTTGAAAAGGTCCAGTGCAGCCCATGGTAGGTCCAGCTGTGCACCGTTATGTGGTTTGTGTGTGTGTGTGTGTGTGTGTGTTTTTCCTCTTGACTCAGAGTGATGAACTTCTAAAAATTGACATTAGCCAAATACCTATGAGACTGATTCAAAACACTAATGTATTCATTCACAGTGATAAGTGGAACTCCCAAAGGCTCAAAGTGGTTCTTGCGTGTGATCAGATCATTCTTGCCTCCAGAGGAAGAGCTGCATGGGAATCTAAATTACACTGAAAAGATGGTTTAGTGAATGCAGTTTTAATGTGACGCTAATGGGTACCATCAAGTTGTGATGAACTGTGCCACCCAACTTCATTTCTAGGAATACTTCTCAAAAACGCCAGGAGGGACAGTCTTTTGGTCAGTGTTGGCACTCTGATAAATGAGCCTCCCAATCTTTTTTTTTTTTTTTAATTCAGGTAAATCACCATCATCCCTAAATGATAGAGCAATATTCAGATTACAGCAGGGTCGCCCACCAACAACAATAATAAACCATCCTGATAACTTTGCCAGGACTCAGGAAAACGGTCCAGGGCTCTTGACTGAGGTTGGGAGACCTCCTGCATCTCCTCTATGGCAAGCTGGGAACACAATGACTTAACTGGCAGTGCACAATTAGACTCCAGTCAGAGGACTCGCCTCTGCAGTTGTGCAGACAACAGGTTCATCCATGATGTTTTCTCTTCCTATTTTTGCCTTGAGAAGTGACATTTTCTGCCAAATTTGGGAGTGCGTTCTGCTGTGCCTGACTGTCGCCTGCCATACTTCCATGATCCCAGCCAAGTGGCAGAGGCAAGATACTCTGTAGCCACAAACACTTTCAGTGTGCACAGAACATCTTTCCCATCACAATAATTTTTGTTCAGTAATAAAAGGAAAGGGATGGTAGGGAACCTTCCATGCCCAACAAACTAAAAGAGGTCTTCTAGCCCAGTGTCTATTCAAGGAATGGTATAAAAGCAGTTACACCATTAGCCAGCATATGAAGGATTATAAGTAAGATTCTCATTTAAGGAATAATTCATTAAAGTTACATGCATAATGATGGAAATTCTCCCAATTCCCTCATCCTCCTTTTTAGTATCTAAAAGAGACTAGAAAATGTGAACAAAGAAGGAATTATTTTTCTTTTTCTCCCTGACTGCGTAAATTTGTTCATGGGTACTTTTTTCTATTTAGTAATAATGCTAGCAACCACTAATATTTATTGAGCACTTACTTTTTCGCTTAAGATATGAAACCAAGAACTAAAATAAATCTTCACAACTATTTCATGAGTTAAGTATTATTATTAGCCTAGCTGGCATTAGGGAGAGAAAATTGGAAAAGTTGCTTCTCTTCTGTAGGTCTCAGGTTCACAAAGCTTGGAAGTGGCCGGGCATTGCTTAAGCCCAGGGAATCTGACTGTAAAGCTTGCCTCCTTAACGACTAAGCAATGTACCTTTTTAAAATTTCAAACTATAAATACTTGTGTAATTTGGCCTAACCCATTATACCCATTAGTATTGACTCTACAAACTTGATTACTATGCAGAAGCTGTTTCTTATTCCTTTTTCCTTCATGAGAAATAAGGCAAATGTAAAATTAGAACAACCTCCTCTTCTGTTTCTCAGTGAATGACTTTATTATCATCTCAGCCAATACTGAAATCCACATTTCAAAAAAAAGTCTCCACCACCCACATTACCTTCATTGTTAATATTTATAACATGTGGGGAAAGGGTTTAGAACTCGACTTCATTGTTCCAACAAAAATTAAAAATCTTCCAAATTGGCTAAGGGGTCCTACATCTAAAAGGTCTACTCCTCAAGCATGGGCCTCTTGCCAATGTGTCTGACAAAGTGAGTCTCAAAATTCGAGAGTTATCAGAGCATCTTGGGCAGGTTAAAGAGAGTTCCAAGTGTCAAATGGACTCCTAGAATGGTATCTCCAAAAAATATAATTCTTTCACATTTGTATATAAGAATTTAACCAGATGTTCGTTATGAGGAAAAACAGCCAAGTCAACTAAGCGAGGACCTATTTATACTCTATGAAAATTACCAAGTTTAACATAACTCAGAGGAACTCAATTTACTTTTAGAAATATTTAGCAATAATTCTCCAACATTAGTGTTTGACTTTCTGAACATAGACCCCAAAACCTTATTTTTTGGTTTAAAAAAAAGTGTGGAATTCAGTTATTTCTGACTTTTTACCTTTTCTAAGATGTCCCATGACACTGAAAATTCATCAATGGCACAGGGGATTAATCACTGTCCAATCATCACATTACTATAGGAAGTACCCTAATCAGTCAGTAGAATCATTTTCTGATCTGGTTTCTCTTAGTATCTCAAAGGAGAACATCAAACGAGGGTTCTGCTTCAGGCATAAAGGTCCCCCTTTACTTCCCCATTAATCTCTCGATGCCTAGATGCACAGGAAACGTGGACTTTCTTCTTTCCTTCAATTTCCCCAAACCACACACACAAGAATCAAGCTATCCTACAACATAAACTCAGAAGACAATTCCACCTTGATACCCTTTTGCTCAGTGTTTCTTCATTCCCTCTTGTTCCCCCATTTTCCTATCTCATTAAATTTGTATTTATCCACATATTTTCAATTAATGATCCTATACTTCAAATATCTTCCATATGTTTCAACCTCAGTCCTGAAGGGAGACACAGTCCCTTTAGGACAGACAAAAAGAAAGTACATAAAACCATCTCCCAGAAATAATCCTAAAAGATTGGTGTGGTAAGTGTGATATCAAACATTAACCTAATTACTACATCAGATATTCTAATCAATTCTCCTCTGGGTTTCCACTCGTTGTGTCTTACATATTTCCTATTTGTGAGGCTGGGATGTTGTTATGGTTATCAGTGGAGTCTGAAGAGGAAAATCTTTCTTCTCCTACTCATATTGTTGAAAATAAAAAGCAACACAAACACTTTAGCTCACCCAAATAAAGCACGCATTCCTGCTGAGGAAAACCTGACTGAGAAGTATCCTCATCCTATTACAGCAATTAGTCTAGTCAGTCACTCTGAAGGCTAAATGTCTCAACTTGAGCAACACTGATACAGGGTTCTTTGTTTAGATTATGTGAATCCTCCCCACCAAAAAGTAATAAAAAATCTAAACAGAATGACTCAACTCTTTATTTTAATCGAACAATTATTAAGAATATGAGCACTTACATCACCAATTACAATAATGAACTGTTTCCTGAAATCCCCAGGGGACCTTATGAACCCAAAGTATCAGCCACAGTGGCACCAGTGGCCACATTACTGATGGAGATGGTACCTGGATATGGATCCCAGGGCCTTCACCTCTGGGCGTCAACAGGCCCATGGTCACCTTCAGTCATCGTGGCCATCAACGGCAATGCTGCTTTTAGGGACACTGGGGCCGGGCTGTTACTCGGTGTCATCAGAGAAAAGAGATGTCATCTGAGAGCAGACATGTCATCAGAGCAAGAATAAAAAAATAAACCCAGAGCCACACAGGGGCCAAATGGTCTGATTCACAGATCGTATGTTCCAGATGTCCCTTAGAGAAATTATCTGGGAAGAATACCAGGGGGGTGGAGTTGCCACATGGTAGGTGAAAGTACAACCAGAAATGCTGTGTTGGAATTGTAATTTTGATCAATTTTTTTCCCTTCAGATGGCTGTGGACTGGAGAACACACTGACCCTTTGTTCAGTTATCTATGGCCGCACGACAATCTGCCCCAAAA
>JAPYYM010002575.1:0-12111 GCA_028534135.1 Potos flavus
ATTCATAAATCCCATCCACTTCCTTTTACCTAGTAATGGAAATTGTCATTGAAAAAAAACCAAAAAACCCAAGACACTGAATTGATTTTTTACCATCCCATATTCTTGGCTGCCAAGAATCCTTCCATTCCCACTGTTGATATTCTTGTCCCTGCATTGTATCTTTGGTCTTGAGTAGTTCCTGTCACTTGTAGACTTCCAGAGTAAGTCATTCTTTACCAAGCTTCTGGATTAAAGCATAAGCCTGTGTTTTCAAGGTAGATTGGACACATCACCCAACGGTGTGACTAAGAAACAGTCATCCATTCAGCGAATATTTACTGAGCACCTACTATGGGCCAGGCACTGTGCCAGGGCGTGGGGACACAGCAAGGAACAAAACAAAGCTCCTGGTGTCAAGGAATTTTCATGTTGGTTGGCAGGCAGAAATAAACAAGTTGACGAGTAAATACACAAAGTGTCAGATGGTGATAAGCACAGTGAATAAAAAACAAGTCAACTTGTACAGAGAGCAAAGGGAGTAGGAGTACAATTTTACATAAAGTGTGTAAAGATGGTAACCTGTGGGAAGTGAGGGCATCGATCTTGGGGACATCAGAGGAAGAGTGTTCCAGATCGTTCTCGGTAATTTCATTGTTAAGCATTTTTGCCACATAACCAATTGGCCATAAGGCATTTTTGCCATAAAAGATAAAACCATGAAAAATCAGAGAGGGACATTCATTAAAAAGAACATAACGAAACATGAAAAATGAGTAACAAAGTTAAAAACTTTATTGCAAAATACAAAATATTTAAGTACATTTAAAATGTGTGTAGATTCACAGCAACTGTGCAAACAATGGATTTTATGCTGTGGGTTCTACCTAAGCACTTGTCTTCAGAGTCTTTCGTCCCTAGTAATACATTTTTTTGCTTGTTGATTCGTCTCCTTGTTCAGTATTGTACTTTTTATTTGGCTAAAATTTCTTGGCTAAAATTTATTTAAGAGAAATATCAGTTGTTAAATATTAGGATGTATTTTGTATTGCATTCTGAAAGCTCTCTACACTGTTTTGTTCTTGGCATATTGTCATATGTCCCAAAGTTCTATGGGAAATGTGGGTTCAAAACTGTGCCACTGTATAGGGCTAAGATTTATATAATATAAAAATAGGAGTGCTGCATCAATGGGGAAATGAGACCAAACTATCAAACCAAATGGTCAACCAGTTATTATTTTTTATTAATTTATGGCAAAATTGCCTTATAGCTAATTAGTTATGCAGCGAAGATGTCCACAGCAAAGATGCTTCTGGCAAAAATAGTGGATGCTCTTTGAGACCTGGGAGCCACCAATGCAAAGGCCCTGAGGTGAGAGCACCTTTGGCAAAACCTGGGAAAGACAAAAGAAGTCAGTGTGTCTGGGATACGGTGGGCCCGGGGAGAGGGCGAAGGATGAGGACCAACAGTAGCAAGGCAGGTGACGGTCATGAGGAAGACTTTGGATTTTACTCTGAGCAAGATGGGAAGTCAATGGACAGCTTTAAGCGGCAGAGGGACACATTTTCAAAGAATCCCTCGAAGAGGGCCAGGGAGGGAGCAGGAGGAGGAGTTAGAAAGGGACTATAATAACCCACGTGACAGCCAATGGCAGCTTGGCTCACAGTGGTGGTGGCAGAAGTGATGAGAAGTGCTCAGAGTCTGGATATATTTTGAAGGAGTTGTTGACTAGCTTTACTGATAGACTGGATGTGGGATGTGAGAGAAAGAAGAGAATCAAGACTGACTTCAAGTTTCCTCCCTAAGCCACTGAAAGAATGGAGGCGCTGTTTACCTAAAGGGGAAGATGGGCTGGGGAAGGGGGAAGATGGGCTGGAGGAGGGGGAGAGGTTGGGACTGAGGAAGGGGGGAAGGGAGGAAGGAAGGAAATCGTGGGTTAGCCCTCAGAGGTCAAGTAAGCAGTTAGATCTACAATTCTGGAGGGCAGGCGAAAGTCTGGGTGGGAAAGAGGATGTGGGGGGTCATCTCCATATAGACGTGAGATGGGGACAGATCACTGTGGGAGGGGGTGTAGTTGGGGAAGAGGAGGGGACAGGACTTTGTACTGGGGCTGTCCCGGGTTTGCAGGCCAGGGAGGTGAGAAGGAGCTAGCAGCGCAGACCGACAGAGTTGCCAGAAAGTTTGTTGTTCTGGAAGCCAAGTGAAAGAGGGTTTCAGAAACGAGAGAATCATCCGCTGTGGCAAGGAAGTGAGTAAAAGGATGCCCAAAGTCTTGAAGCAATACGTAATAAAGCACCTTCCACCTGGCTCAAAAAAGATGGGTTTGCAAATATTTTTCCTCTACAGCTCAGAAAACAAAGTGCTCATATGCCTTAGTGTGCAGGTTTCGATCTTTTTAAATATCTCCACTGTTGCTACACAGGTTGGAAAGGGAAACATACGAAAGCACAGTTTCAGTTTGCCCTGGGCCCCAGTGCCTGCGGTCAAGTCTTTCTCTGCCTGTCCCCGGGGAGCCGGACTCCAGCATCTGTGCCCAAAGCTCTGCTCTTGACGCTCAGCCAGGGTTCAATTCACAGGACAGAAAATGGTAACCATCACTTTCCAAAGAGACTCCTGGTGTTGTTAACACACATTTGGAGGGTGCTAGTGCCGCGGGATGGTTATGTGTGTGTGTCTGCCTTTGGGTTAGTAATGTTTCTGGACCTCTCCTCCCGCGCCTCTCTCTGCTCATCTTGTGTCTACAATCCTCTTCCCTGGAGGGAACTTGGATACCGTTGGTGTCATTTAGATCTAAGATCACAGGGAGGGGACGAAAACATGGGCTTCCTAGAGCTAGGCCACAGAAAAGTGCCTCTGCAGGGCAGGTTGGCTGCTTCGAGTGAAGATGCCACTCGTGAAAGTTTTTGTCATAATTCAGTCTCTCTGAACTTGCGGAATTGCCCATGAGTCAGGGAGCTCTAAAATGAGGGGTTTGGGTGGTTTTTTCAAACCAAAGATTTTTTAAACGCAGGAGTTGTTCAGCGTTCGTCTAACTTCTGGGCACGCCAACTTCTTGGATGCTATGAGGCTCTGGGGTTTCTGACACATTGTCAGGTCATGAAGGCCCCTGTGTATCCCGACTATAAATTGCACGTGAACCTTTCGATTTTTAGACACAGGGTTGGCCCTCTAAGAAGCATCTGCCTAGCCCATTTGTGGTTTGGAATTGAGGGCTTCTCGAGCGTAAAGAGAAATTTTACCTCTGTGCTTAAAAAACAGTAAGGCTTGGAGCACCGGGCTGGCTCTGTAGGTAGAGCGTGGGACTCTTGATCTTGGAGTTGAGTTCAATTAAAAACAAAACAAAACAGTAGTGCTTCTTCTGAAACCACTATTAGTGAGTTCATAGTGACTTGGAAAACACTGATGTTAGTTAAACATGATCACTTTTATGGAGGAAAGAGGCACTTTACTCTTTCCGTGAATCACTCCCATTTCCGTCTGGGGATACAGGAGGCCCTCGCTACTCAAAGTGGGGTCTCCAGACAGCAGCACCAGAGCGGCCTGGGAGTTTATTAGAAATGCAGGATCTCAAGACCCACACCCACCGACCTACTATGAAGCTGGAGAAGCGCTGCCCTGGGCCCGGGAATGGAACCACTTTCTTACGTGTACCCCTCCCTCGGTGATCCCGTCAGGCCATGGCAAAAGAACACCATCCATGGGGGAGGGGACCCCCTGATGTGTATCTCTAGCACAGACGGCCCCCAAAACTCCAGACCTGAACACCTAACTGCTCACTTGACATTTTATCGTGAAGTCTAATAGTCATCTCAAAACGAACATACCTAAAATTTACTCTGGACCTCCCCAGCCCATCCTCCGTCTTCTCTATCTTGCAAATGGCATCCATAGGCTCTTGGATGCTGGCTGCACTCCGTGTAGGGAAGACGTCACTCTCGAATCAAACCAGCAGGGATGGCGGGCCGGCTGCTGTTTGGGCTTCCTGGGCCCATGTGCCGAGCCGCCCCAGAGACCCCCCAGTCTTCGCGCGGTCCTCAGCCTCGGCCTCCATCCCTCCAGCTAGGTTGGCTCTTCGCTCCAATGAGCTCTCTCTCTCTCTCTGGAAAGTGGGCAGATGGGAATCTGGAGTCACAGCCAGCTTGCTGATGGAAGATCGTCACACTGAACATAACTTACCCAGTACCTCTAGAATGCAACAGTAATCTCCACCCATCTACACCCCGGGACACGGCTGGGCTGTTGTGATGGTCAGATTCCATGATCTCTGACCTCTAGATGAGTGACGTTTTCAGGCTGAGCCCTTATTAAGTAAATACATGTGTGCATGTAAATAAATAAACTTTGTATCTACATCTAGCCCCTCTCCGCTAGAAGGAAAGCTCCATGTTGAGCAGAGCTTTTATTTGCTGCATTTGCAGCAGCAAAATTAATGAATTCCGCTAAGTTATTAATACTGGGTGAGGCGCAGAGGCCAAGAACACGAACAGGTACTAATGGAGGGTCAGTCCATTCTACAAGGAAAGACATGGGGCTCAGAGAACTGTTTTCCCCCTAACAGACATAGTTGGGAGAGTCTACCCATCTGACCCGGGTAACCTCTCATATTTATACAATACCATGTAACAACCAATTCCCACGCCCCACTAGAACCCCTGGTCCCGTGACGCTGAAGAACTTGCCCTTGACCCCGCACACCCAGACTCTCCCAGCTCCTTGCCTTCCAGCACTTCCCACCTGCGGAAATCCTGAACGCCTCGCTCTCTGAGGCTCTGTCAAATGCTACCTTCTCTCTGCTCTTTGGAGATGTCTTAATAGTGCCTCCAAGCCCTTATCTACCCCAACTAATTACCCAGGGCCGGCGGGCCTGGGTTTGAATATCGGCTTTGCCAGTTGGAGCTGTGGAAGCCTGCAAACGACCCTTGCCTTTCTTTTTCTTAATTTCTTCATCGGTAAAATGAAGGTAACAACAGCAAGACTTACCTGTCAGGACACCAGTTATAAGTAATAAAAACCTATTCAGGTTAACTCAAGCGCTGAAGGGAAATGATAAGGATAATGAGTTACCTCCAGGAACTCAAGAGCAGGAATCTAGTTAAGTCTCAGGAAGGGGTGGAATTGGGAGTGCTCCCAGTTTTCTGTGGGGGTCCGCTTCATGCTCCCTATAAAGCAGTTCACTGCGCATGTCAGCTCCTATGTCAAAACAAGGCCCATGTGATCTCCCCTTTGCTTCCTGCACGACCATCTGCAAAAGCCAACAGGAAGTTCCTTCAGTGGTCGAGTCTATCAGCTACCATGGGGGTAAAAGAAAGCACTCAGTTCCCAAGAGCCCATTCTATGGAAGGAGCTTTTTAGAAGAAGGCTAAAAGGCCAGAAGAGATGGAGGGCTTTTCCTAATGTGGCTCATGATCTGAGCAACCTTCTCAAAACTGCCTATTAAATTGGCTCATAGGAATTTGAGGGATAAGAAATGTTTTCATGTAAAGCTGATAGCAGAGAGAATACACTTAATACATTTAATTACGGAATATATTTGTAGCCCTCTAGAGTGCTTGCCTAGCTCTTTCCCGATCCTAGCAACTTCAATTTCCTTTGGGGTAATTATCTCTTTCTCTATTGATTGTCAGTCCAGGACTCATCACAGGAACCAAAAAGCCCCTAGAGGTTCCTTTTAACTGACCTTTCTTCTAAAGGCACAGCGAGTGCCTGTGACCTGGGCTCACATGACCAGTTGCTGTTACCTGCAAAACTGAATCTGGAGATGACTTAGGGATGAGACAGGGAGTGCACAGGGGCAGTGACTCCCTGAGCAGACCCCTCTGATGAAGCAGGCTCCTTAACCCCCAGGAATTCTATTCCTAAGCATGATTCAGGCGTCCCTTCAATCCCGTGGGCTTCCGCTTTTCTTACAAAATCCCCTTTCCCTGGTAACCCGTCTTGGTTTCTGACTTTAAAAACTATTTTAACTCTAATAACGGCTATCGCGGTGAAGATGTACATTGTTTAAATCTTTGAGGTAGTCAGCGCAAAACAGTCATATCACTGTTTTCTTGAATGAATAAGCAACAACCAGGCTTGAGGACTTCTAACGCTGATCCTGAAAGACGCAAGCCCAATGGACTCCTGAACCCGACCGAGGACAACCAAAGCAGGTGCTCTGCGCTTTGAGGCTAAACAGAGCCAGGACCACAGCTAAGGGCTTTTCATCTGTGCCCCTCCTAGTAACTATGCGTCACTTCTCCCATTGTCACAAATGGGACAAAGGAATATTGGAGAGCTGCAGAATCAACCGCCCAGACAAGTCCCGGACGGAACAGTGTATATGATTTGAGCACCATTCACTAGGTCACACTGTTCGTGCCGTGGTCTCAGTGCTGGTCTTCCTCAAGCCAACACAGTTGGTCCAGAAACATGTGACGTTAAAACTGCCTACTAAACCTATGAGAGATGAAGACCCATTATCTTCACCTGGAAGATGGAAAATGTTTGGAAGCGTACGGGCTCATTCTCTCTAGGGCGATGAAATTTAGCACATTATTTACATGTAAGGCTTGGATAAGGGGACTAGCCAAGAGGTCAGCCAGGAGATAGTAACATAATAATAGTAACAATAATAAAACACCTAGCGACTGAACAGCATTTTCGAGTTTATAAAGCATTTTCAACCTAGAACTACGTTTGGATTTTTCAACTTCTCTAGGGCTGTTTTTCTCAACTGCACAATCTGAGGATTGAAATAGAACAGCTGTTCCCTATAAAGTTCCTTAAGACAGAACTTGTCATGGAACCACTCCCTGGTAACCCGAGTCCCTCGATCCTTTGGTAACTGGGACTTGGGAAGTCTAGTGTGGCGCTCGGGAGCAGGACCCTGGGCCTGTCTCTTCATCTCTAAGAGGCATGAGCTCACAGGGTTGTGGTGAGGATTACATAGCGGCCATCAAACAGTTTACAAGTGGCCAAAGTGACTTCTCCCAGTCCATTCATCATCTTAGCTAACTTTGGAGAAACCCCAACCAGGACTTGCAATGCTGTAAACCCAAATACCGTAATCCAGTAGGTCGTTCAACTGTAACCCGTTTTTCGGATGAACCTGCTATGGGCTGAATCGTGCCCCCACTCCATCCATCCATTCATGTTGAAGCCCTAACTCCCAATGACTCCATCTGGAGATAGAGGTTAAGGCTAAATGAGGTCCTCAGGGCGAGGCCCTAATCAGATAGGACTGTAGCCTTCAGAAAAGACAGAGATGTTGCTCTCTCTGCCATGGAAGGCCACTTCGAGGGTGGCTGGCTGCAAGCCATAAAGAGTTGTCACCAGAACCTGTCCGCACTGGCACCCTGATCTGACTTCCAGCCTCCAGAATGGAGAGAAAATCAATCCTGTTGTTGAAACCACCTAGTCCTTGGTATTTTCTTATGGCAGCCCGAGCAGACTAAGACAAGCCCTTAGTGGAAATTTTCAGAAATGGCCACACCCTGACTGAGCTCAGAGCCTAGACTGTTACTAGCCATTTAAACATTCCCACTTGTGTCTTAACAAAATCTAACTTCTGGCAGTATTCAGAACTAGGGATGGACATTTGCGTTTCTAAGCAAACAGCTGCATATCTTATTATCCTTTAGCTGAAGTTCTTCCCCCAGATCACACCATTTGCACCTTTGGAGTCTACCAGCAAATTCTCAAGCTCACGAACTTTCTAGGACATTTGGTGATTAAAATAACACTCATTGTCCTCGAAGTCACAATTACTTTTCCCCAAAACTTTTCATGGTATCATCTAAATATCTGAATGCCATATTAAGAACTTAGTTATCATTACTTTGTGTTGTGTGTGGTGAGGAAGAACAGAGAAGAGAGGAAGCTTGCAAGGAGAAAAGTTAGTTCTAGATAAAAGGAACAGCTGTCAAGGACCTCTCCAGAGGCCGCTGTGGAAACCACCTACTTACACTCTTTACTCCTTTATATGATGAAGGCACGGGGTGCTTCCAGATGGAAAGTTCGGGATTTCAATAAATACTAGTGACCCTACTCTGTCCAGCACCAGTAGAAATCATCAACCAGATAAAGGTGCCAGAGATGACTGACCCGCACGTTTGTATGAGTAAGTAAGGTGGTAGAATTTAAGAGATGAAAAGCAAGGACTACAATCATTATGCCAGAAAGAACTTGATATACCTCTCAACTTCATACTTACCTTTAAACATTTTTTCATAGAATACCACAGTTTAAAGTGCCAAAAACCAAAACATTCTGTAAATTCCAACAGTTCTACCTATGTGTGGTATGAACAGTTCTGGTAGTCAAAACCTTCTCCCTTTTCTGTATTAGAGGATATTTATCTGCCTTTTCAGTGAACCAAGATGAGTCATGATTTCTACATATGTGAGCATAACACCTTTAACTCAACTATTTATTGACTCTCTGTGCCAGGCATATAAACGACTTTATCTTGACCACAAATAACCATGTGTAGGACTGGCTGTCCATTCTTCCAGGCACTTGGCTTTATGGTTTAGGCTCTAACCCTTAGGTCAAGATGAATCACCTCTGTACATACATCGGCTTCATCCATCTCCTTCATGATTTCCTAGCACTAAATTTCTTTTAGATTTTTTTTTCTAAAAGGAGAAGACTCCCTTCTGTGATCATTTACCACTAGAACCTGATGTAGCTTGCCCTCTGCATCTTTGTAAATGGCAATCATCTAGTTCAGTGGCAAGAAGAAGAAAATAGACTTAATGGATCTTTGGTAAAATTGCTTAGAAAGGGCTCCCATACTATTTATAGCAAGGAATATATGCTTATTACTCTCTTCTAAATTCTCCATCAAGTAATCACTATCAATCTCCGCCTTTAAAAGCTTCCAACTAAATTGTCTGTCTCTTATTTAACAATCACTATTTTTAGAGAAAGCGGTCTTTAGTAAAATTCTGGTAACATATTTTTTTCTCTTGGGAGAAGTCAGATAAAAAACTTGCTAGGATTTAAAAAATATGTAACATCCTCATTTTACTTTGTTTCCCTATTAAACAAAGAATGCTCTCTCCAATTACGACCCTCCACTAAAAAGCATAAATCATCATTATATGTTCTACACGGCAAACCAAATGACAACTTTACATTGGACAGCAAGCTGCTGCTAAATAATACTTTCTAGTCTTGTTGAGAGTAGCTTGAAATGTTCCCGAATTGGGAGATATTCCCCTTGAGCCCCTTTCCTTATTTACAGGGGGAAAAAAAAAAACTACACCTGAAACACACTCTCTCTCTCTCAGAAGCATAACATAGTTAAAAACACTGAAAGGAAATTCACAATAGCTATCAGTCTGATGTGATACAGATAGCAAGCTAAGATTTTTAATACATAAATTGTGATATGTAATTTAACTATCTTTATGAAGTGTTCTGAAATCAAGAGGTCATACATGCACAGGCACATTCGACAGAAGACTTTTACAATGGTTTACATTTCCTTTTTATTTATTCCTTGAAACTGCTGTATTGCAGGTTTCTCATGGATGAAATATGGAACTGAGCAGATTCTTTTTTCTACAAAATTATGGTATAAACTTGCTCAATTTTCTATCTTATTGCTAATAAACCTTACAGGCGCACAGTTTGTAAAATAAACCCCTTAAGGACTGAATGCATAGAGCATGCTGCAAGGTACAAGAAATAAGCTAAAAATGAGCATATAAACCTACATCTGGACCAACACAGTACTGAAAGCTGGCAAACATTTATCACAACACAGGGAAAAATTAATAAAAGGAGATACAGTTCAGTCCTGAAAGGGTTAAATAGAAACCCTAATATATTATTGTTTCTAATCATTCATCCCACATTACAGTGCTTGAAAACAAAGTCAAAAGTCTGGCACAGAAAATTACACACATTTGTTCAGTACTCATCAGAAAACACAGCTGCTTTTGAAATCAAAAGTAAGTAACTTGGTTAATAATTGAAGAGAATTTTGTTTAAAAAAGGAACCCCTCCCCCCGTGGATTATCTGGTTAAACATGACGAGTTTAGTTCTCAAAAACTGCATTGGGAATATTCTGTGAGGGCACAGATGGTACCAGTTTCATTAAAAAAAACACACAAAACTAACCAGTTATGATCGCAAATAAGTCTGTGCAGAAGAGTGATAAATATTTCACTAACATATAAATGAGGATGCCTTTAGTTGCCACAGTTGAAGAAAAGTCAGCAGCAGGTTAAATATTATCCTAGTGTTCAATTCTGAAATCATTCAAAATCAAAAGGGCATTCTACATTTAAAAGCCTTTAACTTGCCTTCCCAATCTATGTGATCAATTCAATGGAAATAATGAAAACATACCAGATCAGACTCAGTTTCTAGCATATTTTTAGAAATTGCATAGCTCATGAGAGCAGAATATACACTTCTAAAACAGAATTAAAAAAAAAACAAAACCCCAAATTCGAATGTTCTCTACTTGAACTGAAGCGTTCACCATTCTAAGAGAGTCATTATGAGGCAGAAGGACCAGCATCTCTAATAATACCATTGGAGGAGGGGCTGTGTTCTTCTATAACCAGAGGACAAGGCTCGTATAAATTACACACTGAAAATGATTCACAAATCCATGAAGTTTTTTTTTTAAAGCAGCTGACAAAATAACTTGATAAAAAAGAAGCTACAACAGACAAATCATTTCAGTCTTTAGTTTGTGGTATGTGGTATGCAGAATGGCATAAAATAGCAAGGGAAATGCCTTGTATAAGTACATTCTTGGACTTTTCAAACAAACGAAAAACAAACAGGAAAAGGCTTTACAGTCTAATATTTCAAAATCATCTTATTAAAAGAAACAACGAGCCAAAATAAGGTATAATTAAATAGTAAAAAAGCAAAGTTCATTTTAATAAAGCCATAAACTTGAAAAATTAATTTGAGCTGCAAAGGCAGGTAAGAAATCCTTTGTTCTTCAAAAGTATCTCATCTGTTACCATTTAATTTAACAGAGTTTCATAACTAAATACCAAACCTGGGAAGTGGAGGAAACTTGTGGCCCATTCAAAGGAAAACGGCACTGAAAATATTTCCACGCTCCGAACAAAAAGCACTTGTGTAAAGACTACTCCCGTGACTCAACATAGAAGAATAAATACTACTCGGAAACAAGCAAGTTTGCAAGAAGAAGCTAGTAAACAGTTAAAACAAAGATAGATAAGGCCACAATTCTGCCCTCGATCACTGAAACAGATTTAAAGTGTGAGGCAGGGTTAGCTTACAGAAGCTAGTGACTGGAGCAGATCTGAAGAGAAGGCTATATAGAGAGAATAATGCAGCCTGTGAGTAATTAAAAAGGCTTGCAGTAAGACAAAGCCACAATAACTTTGATTTAACCACTAATGTGTTTTACAAATGACTTCCCCCTTGAAAACTGAGGAAAAGGTGATTTAGAGAGGTTAGGAATCGTATTTACAATGACATAGTCTGAGCAAAAGAATGAGTGATGAAGACAGCAAAGCTGGGGGGACTAAAAAAAGCTACTAATAAAATGTTTAAAAAGTCTTCCGATGAAAACGTTTTCAAAATCGCCCAGGACACCAGAAAGACAATGTTCTGTCTGGAAACACTGCAGGAAGTTAATCTTGCATTCATAAGGTACTTGTGGCTCCTGTTTTATGGGACAGTAAAAGCTTACCACATTCTAGAGGTAGTTTTTAACTCTAAGAAGGATGATTGTATGTTACTAGACTGTGTTCTGTAAGTTACACACATGGTTCCTGCACTAAACGTAGCCCGATGAGTTGGCTGCAATTTCTAAGAAACTGAACAAAGGCATAACCGAAGTGCAGGAATGGAGGCAACGTGCAACCGGTGAGCCGAGCATATGAGGCCAACACACAACCCTGACTGCTACTACATCTTAACTGAATGGAAAAGAAATGCTTTCTGAGCAGGAGACATTTGTGGAGACACTCAGTACCGGGGAAGAGAAGACAAAGAAAGGCAGAGAAACATGGAAAGATAAATTACATTTGCAGTTTTATAATCTCACAACTATCTGTTCTAAAGTACTGTCTTCCAAGCTATTTTTGTTGGTCATCTAATAAAAGCATCTTGTTTTAAGGTTACAATGATGTTTTGACCTAGGCTAC
>JAPYYM010002576.1:0-12110 GCA_028534135.1 Potos flavus
TTAAGAGGTTGAGAAAATTTACACAGCTAGCCCAAGGTCAACTAATGTCCCTGAAGGCACAAGGGGATTCACCTGTTAGAACTTCTTTGGGTCATTCCATCGAGGTGACCTACTGTGCCAAGGAAGGTGTTAGATGCTGGCTGCACACTATACCGCAGACAGGGTCACTAGTCCATGCATGAGATAATCTCAGTGAAAAGCAGATGAGAAAGTATAAATATTCTTCTATTACATGTGTCCATGTGGGCTTAAGGAATGCTGATCTCTCACTAAAGAAGCCTTTGGGAACCTACTTCTCTCTGGTGCTATATATAAGAAGCATGAAAAGTCTACAAGTTCTGTTGCAGACCCATGACTGTGCAGTGTAAAATAGAAGATAAGAAGATATATATATACACATATGTTCACACACATACACATACATAAATGTAATTTTAGTACATACGTGTGCATGTTTATGTGTATGTATGTGTATATATAGGATAAAACACTTTCTTACAGTAAAATGGATGCAGGCATTATTAATATTTAGGATCCAGAAAAAAGTGTGAAATTCAGCAATTCTTGTAAAATTCAGTTAACACATAACTGTAATGTGGAAATAACTGAATATAGGTATTAACAAACTCCAGAAATGAACGATAGAATACACCAAGTTCCTAATGAGCGTATTATTTATATAGAACTTTTCCCTAAAAAAAAAGAATTACGGATCTTCAGACGTTTCATTGAATGACATCATGATGTATAAGTGGCATGGCTTGAGAATTACAGAGATCTTTAATAATTACCTTTAATTGTCCCTCGCTGCATTACCTGACCAATGGGGCACCCCAGGACTCCTGGGTACAACATGGAAGCATGGCTACCAGCTTTACCACCGAGAAAACTTAAGTTCAAAACCTACTTCTCTTACTAGGTAAGTGACTGTAAGTTTCCTAACATGTATGTGTGCCTCAGTTTACACATCTATGAAATGAAGTTAATGATCTAATACCAACCTCTAAAAAGGCTTGAAAGATCTTTTAAAAGGCAATATATGTGAACGTGCTTTGTAAACTGTGAAATAACATAGAAATGTTAGTGGATTTTCTTATTTCCCTTCTTAAATTCAGCCTTCTAAATAGGTAGCTTTTTTTCCTGAATTTTATGGACGTAGCTTGTAGCAAACATTGCATGCAAGTGCAATGTTTGAAGCCATACACGTTGTGTTCACTGCTATAACCTCTTATTGAACATGTAGACTAATTTCTACAATGACTGCCTGGGATCAATTTCAAAATGACCACAATTTCTCTAAGCACCCTATGCAAGCCCTTTTGTTGTTTTTCCCATCAAGAGGTGGAGTCTACGTTTTCAACCCTTGAATCTGGGCTTTGCTGTATGATCTGCTTTGACCAACAAGGTATTAGAAGATGTGACTCAAGCAGATAGGAAACAGGCACATTGGGACTTGCCCTCTTTTGCTGCTGGGACATTATGAACAAGTCCACACCAGCCTGCTGGGTGATGCCAGAGAAAAAGGCCCCAGCCACTTCAATCATCCAACCTACTCAGATGGCACCCCAGACATGAGAGTGAGTGAGGCCATCCTTGATCATCCCACCTCAAACATGAGAAATAATAAATGTTATTTTCTTAAGCCACTAAATTTTGGAGTTTTTTTTTTTTATGCAGCAAAAGCTAATTGATACTTTGGCCTAAAGTGGTTGCCATAGCTACAGAAATTTCCAGAAACATCTCTTCAGTGACTTGTTTAGGAAATAACTACTCCTATTTTCAAAAGACCTCTAAGACTTTAAAATGCTATATTTGTGTGCAGTTTTCATTTTATCTGAAAAAGTTACTCGACTAATGGAACCAAGGGACCAAGCAAATCCTATAAGACTTAGAGTCATTAAAGATGTCAGGAAATAAAGAGTAGTTTGATTAAGTTTCTAAAAATCCAACTGAAGAAATTTAGCAAAGGCCCCCTTAACTACCATTTCTCTTCAACTAAACCCTCAAATTCATTCCTTACTTCACCTTCCTCATCTACTACTCACCTACCCCTGCCCCTCACTTAGCAAAGTTCTGAGCAGCTCCCTCCAGCCTATCAAGATTTTCTTACTTCTGAATTGTGGATGGTCCTGACTGTTACACATTAGAGAATGTAAATAAGAAATCTTTTCAATAAAACAAAGCCTAAAGTTTCTTTTTTTTTTTTTTAAGATTTTATTTATTTATTTGACAGAGAGAGAGATCACAAGTAGGCAGGGAGGCAGGCAGAGAGAGGGGGGGAAGCAGGCTCCCTACTGAGCAGAGAGCCGGATGCGGGACTCGATCCCAGGACCCTGAGATCATGACCTTAGCCTAAGGCAGAGGCTTTAACCCACTGAGCCACCCAGGCGCCCCAAGCCTAAAGTTTCTATAATCAGATCATATTCGGAATTATATCAACAGACTTACAAGATTTGCTGAGTAAAATCAGTACAATAAATATGCCACAGTGATAACTCCATGAGAAACTGAGGAGAAAAGTAACAAATCACTGAATCAACAAAATATAAAGAAATGTGGAAAAATGTGGAAATAGGATATCAGGCCTAGAATAACATGCTGGAAACAGCATTTTTCCAAAGATGATCTAATTTAAATTGCACTGAAAATAGATACATGGTAGAATTTTTTAATCACACACATATAAAACACTTCTATAAATCACCTCACCAAGATAAAAAACAGGGACTATTTATTCACATAAGGTATGCATAAATGTAGGAAAATGCTAAGCACAAGAGACATAACTTCAACAAAACATGGAAATATGATGTTATTAAATAAGGACACACAGTTATGACACTCCAGACTAGTCCCCTTGCCTAATTAGTAACCATCAAAAGCAAACTTAGCTGGATTAAGTCCCACAAAAAAGAGCCAAATTACATTATTCAAACTGTAATGGTCAATTAATAACCATAATACAATACATACAATAAATAATGATAACTGTCATACAAGCCAATAAAGTTTTATTGTATTTTACAGAATTGGGTAATTATTATATTGTCCTGAAGTTTCATATCAAAAGTAACTCTAGAGTAACTGGACCACCATATAAAAATATTTAACCAGTATTTATTCAGTGCCCACTATCTGTAAGTCAAGCATTACACAGAATTTCTTTGTTCACTTTGGGTTCCAAATGTTTATTTTAGTCCTGTTAATTGGAAGCTGGACCATGTTTTATCCCAAAACACCCCAATGAGTTTTATCACAAAAACTCATTTATCCCCTTAGGTACATGTAACTTTTATTAGTACTCCAGCTACCACAAAATGCACAGCTGATTTCAGTAGAAAAAGAGGCACTTTTGGGTGGCATCCTCTGGTCTCACCTCTTCCCGCTACCTCAACCACATTAAACTATCCAAGCTGCCACGAATATGCCACACTCTTTAACACCATCGTAACTTCTGCATTGGCTGTTTTTTCCACCACCACCAACCATCACCACCCTCCCAAACACACACACACACACACACACACACACACACAGAACTGCTTTTCAAATCTTCAGTACATGCTTTCAGGCTAGATTCAAATATCCTACTGCCTTTATGGAGCCTTAATGTTTCCCCAAAGCTAAGTCAGACCACTATTTCAACCATTTTTAATAAACACGTATAAAATAATTCCATCAGATCATCTAACAAACTGAACAATAATTTATCTGTTTATGCATTTGTTTTCCATTAGACTGTAAGCTTCTCGGGACAGCCTGTATTTTATTCTCCTTTATATTCTCAAGTTTCAGCACAAGACCTGGAATGTAATGGCTGCATAATAAATGATGAATAAACTATGAATAAATGCATGAACGAGTGAATGAATGTTGAAGACTGGGGTAAGAATCAAAGTGTCAAAATTACCCTTCCGGGCCTGCCACCAACCACCTGAGTAACCTAAGAGCAATAAGCCTTCTGAATCCAATTTCTTTCTATTAAGTAAAAGAGCTGGATTGGATCATCTAAAGAGCTCTCAAATAGTACCAATAAAAAAGAAATAACACTTTTTGAGCTCCTTCTAAATGTGAGACACCGGCTCGGTGCTTTACACTCACATTAACACTAATCTTTGAGACAAGCCTACAAAGTCGGTACCGCTTATTCCCATTTTGCAGATAAGGAAATTCAAATTTAGTTTAAGTAACTTATGGCCCCACAGATAATAAGAATAAAGTCAGGATTCATACCCAGCTCTGCCTGATTCCGAAGCCCATGTTATTCCCTAAGACACTAGTAATAGAGTATGTTGGCAACTTGTAGGCATATCGTAAGTGTTAAGATTATCCACTTTTGTGTACAAGTGGAGGATTATCTATCCACTTTTGTATACAAGATTTCCATGTCATCAAAGAATGGTGATAATTCAGCCATTCTGTTCTGGGCTACTGAGCGCATATACCACACAGTTATAACTGAAATCCTCTTGAGATCCTGGCAATCGACTTCTCCTTAAATCAAACCGAAGGTCACAGGATTTTCTCAATTCCCAGGTGGGTAAAACCTCTACTGATTTTGTGTTGTTGACGGTAAACCTCATTAAAATGTTAATGTCATTGAAGAAGGTAGATATCTGTTTAGTCTCTGTAACAGAGAGTAAAGATTCATTGCTAAACCCAAGGCATAGTAAGTTTCTGAATAACATGACTCAACTATATACATATGTAAGTTATTATTTATATTGGGTCAATCTCTGCCTATTGGAAACAAAAAACAAAAGATATATCCCTTAAGATCAGGAAATATGACTTTTTTATATCCTGTTATCAGCATACTATGAGTTCAATGCATAATTAGGTCTTCCTCTATTCACCAGGGGGTTACCTCCCGATAAACCCATATTTAAGAAAATATCTTAAGTTGATCTGCATTTAACACATCTAACCTACCGAACATCACAGTTTAGTCTAGTCTACCTTAAGCATGCTCAGAACACTTATATTAGCCTACAGCTGGGCAAAATAATCTAACACAAAGCCTGCTTTATAATAATTGTAGAATATCTCATGTCATCTATTGAATACCATACTGAAAGTGAAAAAACAGAAAGACTGTATTGGTACAGAGCAGTTCTAAGTTTATCAGTTGATTGCCCTCATGATCACATAGCTGACTGGGAGCTGTGGCTTGTTGTCACTGCCCAGTATAATGAAAGGGTATTGTACTACTTACCGTTAGCTTGGGAAAAGATCAAAATTCAAAATTCAAAGTACAGTCTCTACCGAATGCATACTACTTTTGCATCATCACAAAGACAAAAAAATCGGAAATCAAACCATCGTTACTTGGGGACTATCTATATACCTAATCATATTTTGTTCTTTATATTCATGCGCTTTGTCCCTAAATCTCTTTAAAACATGGAAAATATCTGCTCAGTGTACTTTTTCACTTGCTTTCACAATTACATGGGGTGGGAATTTCTGGAAAAATAAATACCAATATCTCAGAAATTATCTCTGGGAATTGGGATTATAGGAAACTTTCACTCTTTATATTACTCATTTTGGCATCATTTAAATTTTCCATAAAGATCATGTATTGGTTTTGTAATTAGAAAAAGCATATATACAATCACAATCTTCAACAATGATTTCAAAAATGTGTATCATAAAAATCTGGTTAAAAACAATATGCACAATAAATCAGAAAGTTTAGATTTATTTTGCTCCTGGATGACTTAGTAACTCTTAGCATTAGAAGATAATGCAGATGTGCAGAGTATTATCTAATATCTGGCCTTGAATGGGTATCTAGGGATTGACAACATCTCATCAGAATGCCATGTAGTATTGAGTCACAAAATGCCTTTAATTTAAAATCACCTCCAAAGTATACTCAAACATTTGGCACAGGGAATACTATGAGTCCATGAGGGAAATGTTCTAATCCTTCAACATTAGGACTCCAGGTCATGTTCTTCATTTAAGCCTGCATCACCTCTTAATCTTGACAACAAAATCCTCACCAAAATTTTGGCAGGCACACCAGGAATGATGCTGCCAAGTCAGTCTAGTTTCCTCTCTGCTGAAACATAAAGCTATCTAACAAAGATTGCTTGATGCAAATCACAAACAGGTTTTCTCAAATTTGGCTCTTTGGCTTACGAGCAGGAGGAAAAATTACCCTATAGTTACCTCTGTCTACCCACCAATACTGTACATCAGGTATCGGCAAACTATGACCCGTGAGTCAAATCTGGCTGTTCCCTGCCCCATGCCTTCACTGTTTTTGTATGACCCACAAACTAAGAATGATCTTCTAAATTATTGGATAAAATTTAAAAAGAACAACATTTCATGACATGTGAAAATTACATATAATTCAAATTTTAGTGTCCATAAATAAAATTTTATTGGAACACAGTCCACTCATTCATTTATATATTGTCTATGGCTGCTTGATGCTACAATGGGGTTGAGTAATTACAACAGGGACCACATGGCCCTCTGTAGTGGTGGAACAATATCTCCCAAAAATTCATCCTCCCAGAACCTCAGGATATGAATCACGGTCTTATTTGGAATCAGGGTCTTTGTAGATGAAATTAAGTTTAGGTGAGGTCATACTGGGTTAGGGCAGGGCCTAAATCTAATGGCTGGTGTATAAAAAGAGGAGAGGACACAGATACACAGAAGGAAAGAATTCACATGGAGAGAGAGGCTGAGATTGGAATGAAGCATCTACTAGCCCAGGAATACCAAGGATTGCCAACAACCACCAGAAGCTCAAAAAAGGTATGGAATGGTTTCTCTGTCACAGCCTCCTTACTCTGTAAGAGAGTAAATATCTATTGTTTTGAACCAGCAAAAGAAATAAATTTCAGTTGTTTTGTGGTATTTCATTAAGGCAGCCTAGGAAACTAATATATCTGCGAAATCTAAAATATCTGGCCCTTTTCATAAAAATGTTGCTGACTCTTGATATGGACAATTGTGCCAGAACTGTGGAGAATCGTGGGAAAAAAATCTCAACACAGGATGAAGTTACCCCAGGCCGACTTAACCCGGGCTATAGTGGGTCTAGAAAGGGCATAAAGCATTAAAAAAAAAATCACATTGCAGTTAATGGACAAGGCACTTCTTACCACATATGCTCATACTTAACTTACAGTTTTTCTTAATTTCACAGATGTAAAGAATTCTAATTATTTATTTTAGTTGTTGATCACACTGTTATGACATACTACATGAGTTTCAATAATAGCACTTCAACTTAAAAGTTCATGAGTACCTCACCATTCTATTTTCCGTGAATGTAACAGGAAGTCAGTGTTTTAGTATGTGAGGCCAGTGATCAAGAGCAGGGGTGGGAGAGTTTAGGTGACTCTAAGGAGTGATCCCCTATAACTAACTATACCTGAACCTGGCTCAGTAAGAATGCTATCCCCTTCCAGTTCCTAGGAAGCACTATTGCCATCACTACAGAATCTAAAAGCAGCACTTTAAAATCCTTAAACTCAGAGACACTCAAGAAATCTATGTTGATTGATTAATGACTATCCATTTCTATTTATTGGTACTATTTAAAAAAGACTCAAGTTTTTAGTAACTTCTATCATATTTGATTACGAGAATCTCCATTGCTGCTATTCTACTGGATATAAAAACACAATATGAGGGGAACAAAATGCTTCTTCCTCAATAATTACTTAATTCTTGTGTAATCTGAATTTATCTTGCTCAAGACTTCATTGGTGCTCTCTTGGCTTAATTATTCAGATGAAAGATGAAATATACCTAGTGAGAGGAAGATGAAACTTCACATGTAATTATAACACAAAAATATCCACGATGCGGGCTAAGGAGGATTGGGAACTCTGTGCCCAGGATACCAAGCAACTCAAAAAGAAACTCACATTGCAGTTACAAACCAAAGTGTAATTTGCCTTACATGACAAAGAACTTCAAAGACTTTGCTGATTCTTACAACAACCACCATGATTTTCCAAGTGGAGCTGAAGGTTCAAATTTGGTTTGATGAGCCCCTTGCTTCTTGGCTAAGAAAGAAACAAAATTGCCAACCAGGCAAGTTACATGATGCAAAGCTCCCTTCCAAATGTTCTTCAGCAGAGAAGATAGGAGGCAGCCAAAGCAGCATCAATTCCCCAGTGAAAAGCTGGTACACTGATAACCTGAGATGACTACTTCCAGCTCCTGTCTGGGCAGCAGATCCCAACTACTCTCATTTCACGTGTAGCTGCCACGTGCAAGAGTGGAGGCTTACCTGACTGAGCTTCAGGGTTCTGTGTGTGCAGCCATGAGAACAAGGGACAAAGAGTAGCGATAATGAAGCCTAATGTAATGGTTTTAGACATTTTCACTTTTAAAATGAGAACATTTCATTTTTAAAAATAATACATTTTCTGTCAAGAGGAACTGGATGAAGAACAGCAAAATAAAGAACAGGAATCATATTTCATGTACTGGATCACTTTCTGCACCACATCTTCCCAGGATCCATTTCGGCAGAGAAGAGCCACAGACACCAACAGTAGGAGCCAAAAATTCTGTGAGACTCCTGTGAATGGTGACGTAAAGATTTCATTAAAATACAAGACTTCATCAAGTCCCATCATTTACTTGTGGGAGACTCCACTTGGCTTGTGAACACCAACAGGGTTCACACCTGACTCATTATTGAAGTAGGAGCCAGCCCTGGAAATAAGGTTGTCAGAATTCTCATCCTCATCCTCACGTACCGCTTCAATAAGGCACGTAGACTTTCTCAAGCATTCAGTGACAATCTCCACAAGCACTGGAAATTCAGATGCCTCCTGAGTCAAGACAAACCATGTCTTCTTTACTTTATTTTGTGAATTTTACCTCTTCAGCTGGCCTCTGTTCTATGCAACCCAGCTCCCCTCATCTTTGAATCATTCAGTCAGTGCCTTTCCTACCTTTTTTGTATTTAGAGCAAGCCACGTTTTTATCATCTACTAAATCTTTTTTTGACTGGATTAACATTTAAATGAGCTGACTACACGATGCATCTCATTTTTTTTATTTTTACATTTGATCTGATTTAACGGCATCACTGACATCATACCTGAGGCACTGTGCTTAAGTGAGAAAAATGACAGAGGTAGCTAAATCTTTCAGGGGTTTTTTTGCAATATGGAATTAGCATACATACCTACTTACTTTAAAGAAAATGTCTGGAGACCTTTGCATAGTCAAGGAACACAATGCATCAGGCATTCCTCCTGACTAGCCACCTGTAGAAATTGTTAGAATGTATCGCTAAGCCAGAATCTATCCATTTACTGCCCTTACTTTAGGTTTTGATAAATAATACTGATACCGTATTTATTTATTGAAATTTGCAGATTTGTCCTAACATCAAAGAACTTGATGAGTCAGTGTCCTGATAACTGCTAGAACTCCCATCAATTTGTTAGGTGTCGACAGTGATCAAACAACTCTGCTTTGCAACCATACTAAATAAAAGACAAAGGCTAAGCTTAATTATAATTATAATGTTTTTCAATTTTGTGAATGGGATGACATTTTATAACTTTATTTTGTAGGTGAAGTTTGAAATTAATATTTAAGTTTTGATATTTCACTGAGATTTCACTTATGTGAATCCTTTAAAGAAATAGTAGGTTAAAAATAAGTCTCCAAAAACTCTATCAGCATACATATCACTCATTTTGAACATGAATTGAGTTCGAGAAATTTTAACCATGTAAGAGTCTATTTTTCCAATGGCCTGTGATTCAGGGATTTATGGAATAATGTGATAATTCTTTCATTCAGATTCATTATTCAACATGAAATTAACTCTAAAAGAGACAGCAACAGGAATGGGACTGTAGGAAGAAGTTGCCTAGTTGTGGAAGCAGAGAGTCAGAAGACGTGGTTTCTAATCTTTATTCTGATATTAACCAGTTAACCTTAGGCAGATCACCCACTATTTCTGGGACCTGCTCCTACTTGTTGCACATATGTAATAACCCATTTAAAAACAACAGGGGACATAATGTACAGCATGCTGGCCATAGTTAATAATACATTAAGAGACTAAATCGTAAATGACTTCATTACACACAAAAAAAATTTCATAATTATGTATGGTGATACATGGGAACTAGATTTATGATAGTGATCATTTCGTAGTGTATACTAGACTTATTGTGATCATTTTGTAGTGTATACAAATATTGAATAATCACGTTTATATGTCAATGATACCTCAGTAAAAAATAAATAAATAAGACAATAGGAGAGAGATAAAAAAATAGATTATCGAGGAATAACTTACATAACATATAATGAAGACGACTTTATATCTATACCTAAGAATGTAAGAGACCTGAAAACAGAGACATCTGATGTTCCTAAAAGGTAAACTCAGTATTATGAAGATGTCAATTTTATACAAATTGATTTTCAATTCAGCATAATCCCATCAAATATTCAGAGAGAAAATATTTCTGGAATTAAAAGGTTGACTCTAGGGGCACCTGGGTGGCTCAGTCGGTTAAGCGTCTGCCTTGGGCTCAGGTCATGATCCCAGGGTCCTGGGATTGAGCCCTGCATCGGGCTCCCTGCTCAGCTGGGAGTCTGCTTCTCCCTCTGCCTCTGCCTGCTGCTCTGCCTACTGCTCTGCCTACTGGTGGTCTTTCTCTGTCAAAATAAATTTAAAAAATAAAAAATAAAAATAAAAAAGGTTGACCCTAAATTTCACCTGGAAGAGTAAATGACTAAGAAAATTGACTTTTTAAAACAAAAGAGTAAGAAAGGATAACTTTCCCTCCCAGATAATCAAAATATATTACAAAGTTACACCAATTAAACAAAGATCTATTGGTGTATAAATAGGAAGATAGTTTAGTCGAACACAAGAGCCAATCCAGTGACAGATCCATGTTTTTAGGAGAGCATTAATGTAAATCAATGACAGCATTTCAAATTAATTGTGGTAGAAGAGGAGAAAAAAATCAAGTGAGAGCCCTACTTCACACTACATTTCAAAATAAGTTCCAACTGAATGAATCATCATAACATTTTAAAAATTATAACAAACATGAGGAAAATATAACGAACTTTTAAGGCAGCAGAGTCATTCCTAAATAAGACAGAAAACCCCAAAGCCATAAGGGAAACAACTGACAGAAACTAAACTTTTCTGCATGACAGAAGAGCACATAAACTAAGTTAAAGGAAGTGACAGGCTGGAAGAAAGTCTTTGCAACATGGAACAGAAAGGGGGGGATTGCTTTAATATTAAAGACTAAAAAGCTCCTCGCAATCAACAGTAAAAAGACAAACAGTCCAATATAAGGAGGTAAAGGAGTAAAAATGAGCAAAAGAAAAAAGTGATCAAAAATGAGAAAAAGTACTGACCTTGCTAGTGATTTCCTACCAGATTACAGAAAACTGAACAATGGATATTATGCAGTTTCGACAAGGAAATGGGAAAACAGGCATTTTCATCACTTTTCACCTGACTATAAACAATGACATTTTGTAGGTCAGTTCAGCAACATCCATCAATATGTTACGGATTCTGATGACTAATCATAACCTTTGATGAAGCAATATTACTCTGACAATCTATCCTGCAAAAATACTTACACATCTAGACAAATCTATATATGTGAATATTAATGATATAAGAACGAAAAAAATTAAAACCTAGATAGTCATCCATAGGGGGAATAAATAAATAAATTTTAATAGTTCTATATGAACTCTGAAACACGATGTGGCAGTTAACAAGAATGAGGTTTTTCTATATGTACCCTTAGGGGAATTCTTCAAGATACGAAGCTTTAAAAAGAAGCTATAAAATAGAATACATGGACTATACAGAAAAATTTCATTCACTGCACTTGTAAAACCCATGCACATATCTGTGTGTGAGCATGCAAATGAATAGAAAAAAAGTCCAGAAAGATGTATCATGACCTGTTAATAGAGGGTAGAAGAATTCTAAAAGAAGGAATAATGAAAGGGAATATTTTTCAGTTATACTATATTCTTTTGTGCCATTTAAAAAAAAAATGTAAAAAGCATATATATCTTTTCTCATTAAAAACTTTTTTTTGAGGGGCGCCTGG
>JAPYYM010002577.1:0-12110 GCA_028534135.1 Potos flavus
GGAAGAGGGTTCCCCTTTCTCCACATCCTCTCCAACATTTGTTGTTTACTGTCTTGTTGATTTTGGCCATTCTAACTGGTGTAAGGTGGTATCTCAGTGTGGTTTTGATTTGAATCTCCCTGATGGCTAATGATGATGAACATTTTTAAATGTGTCTGTTAGCCATTTGTATGTCTTCTTTGGAGAAGTGTCTGTTCATGTCTTGTGCCCATTTTTTGACGTGATTATCTGTTTTTTGAGAGTTGAGTTTGAGGAGTTCTTTATAGATCTTAGATATGAGACCTTTGTCTGTAGTGTCATTTGTGAATATCTTTTCCCATTCCGTGGGTTGCCTGTTGTTTTGTTGACTGTTTCCTTTGCTGTGCAGAAGCTCTTTTATACAAACCTTTTTAAAGAGATGAAGAGAGAGAGAGAGGGTGAGAAACACAGATTCGTTTATGAAGCAGCATCTGGATAAAAGTCATTATGAAAAATTCTGTAGGTTTTTAAAAATTCATTTAAAAACTATCCACTCAGAGGCACATGGGTGGCTCAGTGGGTTAAAGCCTCTGCCTTCCGCTCAGGTCATGATCTCAGGGTCCTGGGATCAAGCCCTGCATTTGGCTCTCTGCTCGGCAGGGAGCCTGCTTCCCCCTCTTTCTCTGCCTGCTTGTGATCTCTCTCCCTCTGTCAAATAAATAAATAAAATCTTTAAAAAAACAAAACAAAACAAAAAACTACCAACTCAGAAAGCTAGGGAATCCTGTCTGTTTTCTATGAATTATTAGCAAAGTCTAGGCCAGTATACACAGGTCCATTTGAACCAATAGTCGATTACAGTCAATCGATTACTTACATATTGTTTTAAAACTAACTATTGGTTAGAGCAGTTTATCTCATGCTTGATTTTCCAGAGTTGTGTATGAATAGGCACAGCTAAAGAATAACTTAAAAGTGTTGCATTCTAATGTTAGAATTTATTTTGATTGCATTCTGTTTGATTTTAAGAGGCTGCAGCTGTGTGAGTATAAGGGCAACCTTCTCCTTTTACCCCGAAAAACAAACTCTACATGGCAGAAGATAATTTCCTCTAGTCTCACTTGGAACCACCAAGTAATAATATAAAATCATAGCATTTAGCCCCACCTTCCCTCCACTCTTTCTGTTCCATAGGAACAATAAATTCACCAGAGGAATAGTATGAAAAAAAAATCATGTAAATCTCAAAAGGTGGATTACTGAGGTTACCGTGGCAACCATTTCTTTAAAAAGCATTGCAATACAATTTAACAAGAAAGAAAATACTTGAGATCCTAAAGCCCATTGATTGCTTTGGGGCTGTTATACTTTAGCTACCTCTTCTGGGCAATTTCTTAGGATCATGAAGTCCCACCTAAGAGTGGCAACCCTAGATATACATTTAGGCTAAGCATCTAGCAGTTTAAATAGTATCTGTGCTATGTGGGAAAAAGATTGGAAGATGAAATCTAAGTTTTAAAGAACTGGTTTAAACTTTGATATAAACTTAAATTAACTATTCTTTTTGGCTCATTCTCTCCAGCTTCTGTTGACTGTTGAAAAAAAATTTTTCTTAATACTAAATATCTTCCTTTTTTCTGCTTTGCCTTCCTTGTCATGTTGTGGCAATCATTTCTATAATAATTAACTTCCATGATTATAAAGTAATTAGTAGATTAGCCAAAAATGACCCTTGAGCAAGATGCATTTTTTTCCTTTCTGCATGGCTATTACCTTAGGTAAATGATTTAATCTCTATTCTTTAGAGATTAAATAAAGTAAAGAATACTTTATAAAGTATAAATATATAGATTTTATATATAATATAATATAAATATAAATATAAAGAATACTTTATAAAGTATAAATAAAGAATAAAGTATTCTTTATTTCCCAACTTACTGATGGTAGTAGTTCAGAAAGCAAATGTGAAAATAAAACATACTTTAGGACTACTGGTTAAACATGTAATGAAGTAGGAGAATTTTTTCTACATATCCACTCTCAAATCTCTCCAAAAGGAAAATATAAAGAACAAAATAGAGGATAAACAATACAACAAATAATTTCCTCAACCCCATATGACCAAGAGTGAAAAGTCAGAAATGAAACAATGATGAGGGTTACCAGTGCCACCATAGTCCTATTAAAAGTTAAGGACCAACATCCTAAAAGGTATTGCCAATGTTCCTTTGGTTAGAACACACTGAGATCTAATGTCACAGGAAAGGTTGAAGAGGTCCCTGCAGAGTATGATAATACAGAACCTCAGGGGAAGGGAGTTAAAGGAAAACATGTGTGCCTGCAGGCCTAAGCCATTTTTCTTAGAAGGGGAACAGAATTTGCCGCTATGAAATATGTCTCTTTGGCATAAGGACTATCTTGAACTGGTTATTTTTTAAGAAACACCAGACACCGAAAAAAATATAAAAACCAAGTGGAAGTTATCCTTTTGTAAGGGACATTTACATTTATAAAGGCAATCCTTATTTGTAAGGGTATCTCTCTTTCTGTACCAGAATGAGAAGAATGACTCTAAATCTCTAGAAACTTTGATGATGGAGAGGGCATGGACTTAATTCTGCATAACAACCTTACCCTTCATTACTGTGCTTTGCCTGATAATCTCTCATAACTAGCCGCCCCCCCCAACATCTTGTTTTGTGTTTAGCTAGAGATGGTATTTAAGGTAGTAACTTGGGCCATTTTGGGGAGTTACTCAATTTCCTGGGTCTCTCCCATGTTTAACATGTTATTAAACTTCTGGCTTTTTTTTTTTTTTCCTCTTAATCTTTTATTATAAGGGGTCTCAGCGAAAAACCTAGAAAGGGAAAGGGAAACTTGTTTTTCTCCCCTACATAGCATATAAAATCAAACTATGAAAATAAATTGTACTTCTATATATTAGCAATGATCACTCCAAAAATGAAATGAAGAAGCAATTTAATTCACAATAGTATCAATTAGGATAAAAAAAACTTAGAAGTAAATTAACCAAAAGCTGTATAAGATTTGTATATTGAAAACTATAAAATATTTCTGAGATAAATTAAAGAACAAATAAATTAATGGAGATAGTCATAAATTAGAAGACTCAATATTGTCAAGATGGTAATTCTCCCCAAACTGATCTATTAATTTCTGACAATTCTTCTTGTGAAACCAAATAAAGAAAACCTCATTTAAAATGGTGTTGGGAGGCCAGAATGGGGAGCTCTCACCCCCTACCAATCATCATCAATTGCAGACACCAACAGAAAGAGGCCAATTTTACTCCTCCAGGGGGAGGAAAGAAGAGTTTCTCCTTGCCCAGCAATAAGCTCAGCCAATAAGAAAATACCATAATTCAGCCAATGAGAAAACATCACCACCTTGAACTCTTGCTTTCCTCCGATGGACCTTCCTTCAAAGCAGCACTTCTCAACTTTCTCCTTTTCTCTATACAATGATGTTCCTCTCCTTTGATCTTGCCAGAGGTTTTCAATAGCTTATATATCCCAAATTGTAGTTCTTCTGCTATTCCCAAATAATTCTATTTTGCTAGTAAAATAACTGGCTCTTTGACTTTTGAGGTCGATATTCTCAAAATTCCAGCGGGCTTTAATGTAGGAACTGGCAAGCTGATTCTAAAATTTATGTGGAAAAGCAAAAGATCTAGAATAACCAAAACAATTAAAAAAGAATAAAACACTATTCAATTTCAAAACTTATGTAAAGCCATAGTAATCAAGGCAGTGTGGTATTGCTTCACAGATAAGCTTATAGTTCAG
This sequence comes from Potos flavus, assembly GCA_028534135.1. Classification (NCBI taxonomy): domain Eukaryota; kingdom Metazoa; phylum Chordata; class Mammalia; order Carnivora; family Procyonidae; genus Potos; species Potos flavus. The sequence goes on from JAPYYM010002577.1 coordinate 3,768, forward strand.
TGAAAAAGAGTTAACAGTCTAGAAATAAAGCTTTACATTTATGGTCAATTGATTTACAAAAAAGGTGGCAATGAGGGCAATGAGGAAAGGAAATGATGCTGACCTGAAACTAATATAATGTTATATGTCAATTATACTTTTTTTTGGTGTTCGAGTATACTTGACACACAATGTTACATTATTCTTATGTATACAACATAGTGATTCAACAACTCTATATGTTATGCTCTGCTCACCACAAGTGTACCTACTTTCTGTTATTATACAAGACTATTATAATAACATTGACCATATTCCCTGTGCTGTACCTTTTATTCCCATGACTTCTTCATTCTATGACTGGAAGCCTGTATCTCCCACTCCCCTTTACCTATTTCACCCATTCTCCTCCCCTGTGGCAACCATCAGTTTGTTCTCTATAGGTCTGACTCTGATTTTTTTTGTTTGTTTATTCATTTGTTTTATTTTTTAGATTTCACATATAAGTAAAATCATATGGCATTTGTCTTTCTCTAACTTATTTCACTTAGCATAATATCCTCTAGTTTCCTCCATGTGGCCACAAATGGCATGATCTCATTCTGTTTTATGGCTGAGTAATATTCCATTGTGTATATATATACCACATCTCTTTATCCATTCATCTGGCCATGGACATTTGGGCTGCTCCCATATTTTGACTATTGTAAATAATTCTGCAAAGGATGTAGGAGTGCATATATCTTTTTGAATTGGTGACTTTAGTTTTGGGGTGGTAAATACATAGTAGTGGAATTATACTTTAAATTTTTAAAAAGAGAAAAAAAAATAAATGATGTTGGGACAGTGGGATATCCATAAGCAAAAAAAAGAAAGAAAGAAGTTAGGGTCTTAGCTCACACCATACACAAAAATTAACTCAAAGTGGATCATAAATTTAAGTGTATGTGATAAAACTAAAATTTTTAGTGTTTATTTTTTTATTGTGGTGAAAAAAAGCCTGCATAACATGAGATTTATCCTCTTAATTTTTTAACTGTAAAGTATTCTTAACTGTAAATGCAATGTTGTACAATAGACCTCTAGAATTTTTTCATGTTGTATAACTGAAATTTTATACCCATTGAACAGCAACTCTCATTTCCTCTCCCCTTAGTCCCTGGCAACCACCATTCTATTTTCTGCTTCTTTGAGTCTGGCTACTTTAGATACCTCATATGAGTGGAATCGTGCAGCATTTGTCCTTCTGTAACTGAGTTATTACACTTACTATATGTTTTAATACTGATGCAAACGTCCTAAAAAGACATAATCTTTTCCCTCCCTCCAATACTCTCTATAGAAACTTTTTTTTTTTTTTTTTTTAAGTAGGCTCCATGCTCAGTGTGGAGCCCAGTGCAGGACTCAAACTCATAACCCTGAGATCAAGACCTGAGCTGAGATCAAGAGTCTGATGCTTGGGTGCCTGGGTGGCTCAGTCGGTTGAGCATCTGCCTTCAGCTTGGGTCATAGTCCCGGGGTCCTGGGATCGAGTGCCGCTTAGGGCTCCCTGCTCAGTGGGGAGCCTGCTTCTCCCTCCCCTGATCCCCCTGCTTGTGCTTTCTCTCTCTCTCTGTCAAATGAATAAATAAAATTTAAAAAAAAAAGAGTCTGATGCTTAACTGACTCAGCGACCCAAGAACCCCTCTGTAGAAATCTTTTAGACCTATTGTCTCCTTATAGTGAAAGATACATAATCTTAAATTTAACAATTATTCCAACCTACTTTTTAGTTCCTCCTCCTCCATTAAATTCAAGTAAATTAAATTAAAGGTTGTATTAATTAGAAATGTTTTCCTGATTAAGAAACGTTCTTTGTGGGGCGCCTGGGTGGCTTAGTCAGTTAAGTGTCTGTCTTTGGCTCAGGTTATGATCTCAGGGTCCTGGGATTGAGCCCTGCATGGGGTTCTCTGCTCAGCAGGGAGCCTGCTTCTCTCTCTCCCTCTGCCTGCCGCTCCCCCTACTTGTGCTCTCTCTCTCTTCCTCTGTCAAATAAAATATATTAAAAAATCTTCTTAAAAATCTTCGAAAAAAAAAAAAAGAAAGTTTCTTTGTTTTCTTACCCAGAAGTCTGGATATAAGGAGTTAGTTATAGGAGTTGTTAGAAGCCCAACCACATTACCACAGAAAATGGCTTTTTCATCCTTCCAGTCTACCACCTTCACCATATGCAGATTTGCCACTTTACAGTCACATATGGCTGCTGCAACTCTAGGCATCATATTCTTGTAACAGCATCCCAAACATAAAATAATGCAGAAGTGTAAAAGGACTTCTCCTCTGAGAAAACAAAAATTTTACCCAGCAAACAAAAATCTTTTTCAGAAGGCTCATAGAAATATTGTCTTAGATTTCATTATCCAAAAGATTATTCTAGTAAAGGGACAGTGGAAAATTAATATCTAGCATTCTTTGATTCTAGGTGCAAAAAAGTGCCAGTTTTTTAAAAAAAATTTATTTAAATTCAATTTAATTGACATATACTATATTATTAATTTCAGAGGTAGAATTCAATTATTCATCAGTTGCATACAACACCCAGTACTCATTACATCAAGTGCCCTCCTTAATGACCAGCACCTGATTACCTCATCCCCCCACCTATCTCCCCTCAGTTTGTTCCCTATAGTTAAGAGTCTCTTATAGTTTGCCTCACTCTCTGTTTTCCTCTTATTTTATTTTTCCTTCCCTTCCCCTGTGTTCATCTGTTTTGTTTCTTAAATTACATATATGAGTGAAATCATATGGTATTTGTCTTTCTCTGACTGATTTATTTCACTTAGCATAATGCCCTCTAGTTCCATCCACATCATTGCAAATGGCAAGATTTCATTCTTTTTGAGGACCGAGTAATATTCCTGTGTGTGTGTGTGTGTACCACGTATTTATCCATTTATCTTGTCAGTGGACATCTGGGCTCTTTCCGTAGTTTGGCTATTGTGGACATTGCAGCTATAAACATTGGGGTGCATGTGCCCCTTCGAATCACTAAGTTTGTATCTTTTGGATAAATATCTAGTGGTGTAATTGCTGGGTCATAGGGTAGCTCTATTTTTAACTTTTTGAGGAATCTCCATACTCTTTTCCAGAGTGGCTACACAGTTTGCATTCCCACTAACAGTGTAAGACTCTTCCTCTTTCTCCACATCCTCATGGACATCTGTTGTTTCCTGAGTTGTTAATTTTAGCCATTCTGACCGGTGTGAAGTGGTAGCTCAATGTGGTTTTGATTTGTATTTCCCTGATGCTGAGTGATGTTGAGCATTTTTCATGTGTCTCTTGGCCATTTGGATGTCTTCTTTGCAGAAGTGTCTGTTCATGTTTTATTTCTTTTTGTTTTCTGATTGCTGAGGCTAGGACTTCCAGTACTATGTTGAACAACAGTGATGACAGTGGATGTCCCTGTCGTGTTCCTGACCTTAGGGAAAAAGCTCTGCTTTTCTCTGTTGCAGATGAAGTTAGCTGTGGGTTTTTTGTATGTGGCTTTTATGAAATTAAGGTATGTTCCTGCTGTTGCTACTTTCTTGAGGGCTTTTATCCAGAAAGTATGCTGTATTTTGTCAAATGCTTTTCTGCATCTATTGAGAAGATCAGATGGCTCTTGTCCTTTCTTTTATTAATGTGGTGGATCACATCAATTGATTTGTGGATGTTGACTCACCCTTGCAGCCCAGGAATAGATCCCACTTTGTCATGGGAAATAATCCTTTCAATGTACTATTGGAGCCTATTAGCTAGTATCTTGATGAAAATTTTTGCTTCCATGTTCATCAGGGATATTGGTCTCTAATTCTCCTTTTTGGTGGGGTCTTTGTTGGTTTTGGGATCAAGGAAAAAAATGCCAGGGTTTTATCAAGAAAGAATAAGAGTTGAAAAGATGTTGGGCAGTTAAGAATGTGTTCCAGAAATGCTTTTAACTAAAAATAGCATTTTTTAAAAGAATTTTTTTTATTATTTATTTGTCAGAGAGAGAGCACAGACGGGGAGTGGCAGGCAGTGAGAGAAGCAGCCTCCCCAGAAAGCAAGGAGTCTGATGGGGGACTTGATCCCAGGACCCTGTGGTCATGACCTGAGTGAAGGCAGACACTTAACCAACTGAACCACTGAGGCATCCCTAAAAACAGCATTTTTAAATTATCCAATATTTCTAAAGTTATGTCAATCTAAATTGTTACCAAAATTCACATAGAAATATAAGCAGTGATATTTACCAAATTTACCAAATGCTGGTAATGTTTATTTCTGAATCATTAAATTTGAGTTTATATTTCTGTTTTCATCTTCATCTGATATTTGAATCATTGTTGGGCATGTGTCAATTTTATAATATTAGTAAACCAATTTTTCTTTAAAAACGTTTCCCATGAAAATCAAGATGTTTTCAATGGCAGTATTGTTACTAGGGATTCTACTGAATCAAAAACTTGTGTTTGTAATTTTCTCAAAAGCTTTCTTTTTTTTTTTTAAGCTACAAATTTCCATTATTTGGTAATTTACTAGATACATTCTAATGAATTCAACTTGTCACCCAATACCTCTTAAAGAGAGAGTTTAGATTTGGTATTAAACAAACACAAATATATTATAGAAACACAGGATTAGGATTAACAACACTCAAATGTCAAAAGGGTGAAGAATAAGTCTCAAAGCCTTTTCTTATAATTTTTCCTTTCTCCTCATACATCTTCTTGCCAGTGGTTCTGGAGAGTCTTACCTGTGCTCATGATAGTACTTAGCACTAAGGCTCTATTTTTACCTCTTTGGTTATAATGTATACCAGTTTACCATTTCACACATCCAGAAAAGAAGAAATCAAGAGAATTCGTCAAAATAATAATGTTTATTTACATTGGAATCCAGACCTCTAAATATGCAAGGTCTATCTTGCCCTCTAGAAGTATGTGATTCTGGAGATGACGCTTCTTTGTTTCCACAACTTTTAATTACTCCTCTCTTTTCTCCTAAAAAGGGTGGAAGGGTGCAAGGAGAAAGGAAATTAAAAATGAAAGAAAAATTGATGGTTCTCACAAATGAGAATACCTATTGTTGCATATATAGAATTTTCATTTCAATTTTATGTTTTTTTAAGTATTGAAAAAAAGCTATTTGAACCATTTGGAAACTATTTGAATTTGAAAAAGGTGTTTGAAATTCTTTCAACTTGAGCTTCAAGGTCACTGGATTAAGCTGTATTCTTTATTGTTTCTACTAAAGCAAGTATGACTGTACTATCTTTGCAGCCATATATGTTTGTCAGCTCATTAGTATCACTCATTTTTTTGCTTTTTCTTTATTCTTTCATATACATTTTTTCTCTTAAGATTCTTTATTAAAGTGTGAAAGGCAAATCTTGGCATCTAAGTGGAAAACCAGTTTATAAAATTCCATTCTCTGTACTTATATGACACATAAGTCATTCCCTATTTTCCTGGAGACATATACTGCTTCCAGTTAAATTTTCTCAGGAAGATCTTATCTTAACTAAAACTATGTTAATTTTTCCCTTCTTAAACTATTCATATTTAAATTCTCATTTCCAGGGCTTCGATTTATTGAAAAACTTGATTTGGATTAAAAAGTGACTCCAAATATATTTCAAAATTAAGGTTTGAAATCTGTAAGTTTTGAAAGAAAGAAAGCACTAAATAAAATACCTTGTTTTTGTTAACAAAATTCTCAAGCTATTTTTATGCTTTAAATGAATCTAGCTACATTAGTTATCTATTATTATATAATAAATTACTCCAGCTAATTTAGCACCTAAATTTAGCAGCTAAAAATTTGACAGCTAAAAACAACAAAATTTATAATCTCAGAGTTTCTGTGGGGCAAGAATGCAGAAAGAGTTTCACTAGTTGCCTCTCACTTAAGTTTTCTTAAGAGCCTACAGTTAAGCTTTTGGTTGGGGATGCTCATCTGCAGTGTTAAATGGTGTGAGGGTTGGGATGTATATCCAAACCCCCTCACGTGAATATTGGTAGGCCTTAGTGCCTTTCCAGATAGGTCTCCCCGTGGGACTTCTTTACAACATGATGGCTGGCTTCCTCAAGGGTAAGCAATACGAGAGAAAGTGAGATACAGCACCAAGACAAAAGCTGTCATCTTTTTTTTTAAAAGATTTTATTTATTTATTTGACAGAGAGAGAGATCACAAGTAGGCAGAGAGGCAGGCAGAGAGAGAGGGGGAAGTAGGCTCCCCACTGAGCAGAGAGCCAGATGTGGGGCTCGATCCCAGGACCCCGAGACCATGACCCGAGCAGAAGGCAGAGGCTTTAACCCACTGAGCCACCCAGGCACCCCCAAAAGCTGTCATCTTTTTATAACCTAATACTAGAAGTCACACTTTATCACTTCTTCCACACTCTATTTATTAGAAGTGAGTCAGTAAGTCAGCAAGTCTCAAGGAGAGAAGATTACACGAGAGAGTAAATACCAAGAGGCAGGAATTTTGGGGAACCAATTTAGAGGCTACTCACCACACTAGCATACTAACACTTTCTTCTCCCGATTCACAAAATTTGCTGATAAACTAGGAATAATATATTTTTCTTCATAGAAAACTCTGAATTTGCATTACACTTAGCTGTAACTAAGAAAAAGGTGCTACCAAACTCCATCTACTTTTTTAAAGCATGAAGACTAGAATTTTAGGAAGAGATATTTAGGAAAGAATTTTAAAGATAGAGACAATAAAGGCAGAGATAAAGACAGAGATAGACATATATATATTTATCAACACAGATATATAGATATCAAGATAGATAATATATTACTATATCATTAAGGTATGGCAGGAAACAGATTGTATACTCAAAAGCATTTAACTGGAAAATAGATTTTAAAAGAGTTTATTTACGGAGGTGTGTCCAATTAAGGGATCTAATAAGGGACTAGTGACAACAGAAAGCCATTGTGGTTCCTGGGCCAGAAGAGGCAAGAGGAAGATAAGGTGTTATCTTGGTGAAATCTGGAGCCTTGGAAGAGGGGGTGCCATTTATGAGCATATAAAACACCTAGAGATTCTATTTAAATGCAGATTCTGATTCAGCAAGCTTGGGGTGATCCAAAGATTCTCTGTTTTCTAAGAAGTTCCCAGGTTATGCTGATGCTGATAGTCTACTGAAAATAACAAGAGCCTAGCTACACAATCACCAAAGAACCACAAGGAGGCAGGAAAGAAATGAGAAGAATGAACCAGTCTCTACCTCTCTTCTCTGCCCACATTCCAGAAGTTACTCGCATTGTTTAAATGCAACCAAAGCCAAGGGCAAAGAAGACTAGGTGATATAGTCTGTGAGGAGAATCTCTCTGGGGCCCAGATCAGAGCAAAGAGAGCCACAAAATATATAGGGCCTTGTATAGTTTCTTCACATATGTGCACATCAGTCCTCAGCTAAATAGTTGAGAAGGCCACTCTCTGGATCTCGAGGCTTCTCTCTCTTCAACTCTCCTCTCAGGTAATCTGTCCTATGAACTCTAGCTGCTTTGGTTTTCCCAGATTCTTATCTCTGTCTCTTCATCTCATGGAGTCTTCTGGGCTCTACCTAGGTTCCCCTCTCCACACTATGTTTTTGTTATTTCCAGGCTTTTTGTTTTTTTCCAAGAATTTCCATTTTTAGATACCTCCAATACATTGGATATTTCTAATCTAATTGCCTGTTTTATCATTTTTTTCAGACAGGAGAGTAAGTCTAATCTTTATTACTCCATCTTGGTTGAAAGTAAAAGTCTCTCACATGAATTATTGTTAATGATTTATTGTTTAATCGGGGATACTCTTAGTTATAGAATCACATTTTTTATGTACACATTGAATCTAATAATATTTTTTAAAAGATTTTATTTATTTATCTGTCAGAGAGAGAGAGAGAAAGCACACGAGCAGCGGGGGGTGAGGGGGCAGCAGACAGAGGGAGAAGCAGACTCCCTGCTGAGCAAGGAGCCTGACGTGGGACTTGATTCTAGGACCCCAGGATCACGACCTGAGCTGAAGGCAGCTGCTTAACCAACTGAGCCACCCAGGTGTCCCTGAATCTAATAATATTTTTAAGGAAGATAAGGGCAGGAGGTTGGATAAAGGGTTGTCTTTTGAAATTTAAAAGGCAAGATTATATTAGTATTTCAGCTTCATTATTTAAAATCAGCAGTGGTAGAAGTGTGTTAAACAACAAAATTCAACTGAGTAAATTTGAAGATCTAATACGCTTTATTAAACGATTCATGAATTGGGCAGCATCACATCAAACAAACAGAAAGGAGTGCAGTTGAGCTTCAGGAAAGAAAAGAGTTTTATTTATTTATTTATTTATTTATTTATTTATTTAT
>JAPYYM010002578.1:0-12110 GCA_028534135.1 Potos flavus
GTGTGTGGGAGTGTGCGCGCTCACACACATCCATCCGTCAGAAGGTGTTACTCTGGTTTCTTCTGGTATTCAGGAGATCAAGACCCCCTTCCAGTGCTTGTTCCTATCTTGCTTTTTCTGTTGTTTTTGGAAAGTTTACTATTAGTAGATCCCTTATCTAAAAATTTAGATTACAAAATTTGCATGTCAGGTGGGTCTTGTTAAAAGCGCCATATGCATTTCACTTGCTAACTTTTTTCTCTTAAGATACATAGAATTGTTACCCCAGAATTGAGGCCACCTCCAAAGGTATAATTTGGCATCTGTAAGAGAATTAAAAAGTGTTTTTGTTCAGATTTGCCATTCCTTCTCTAGTCGTATATATAAAAGGAATATTGCTTGTCATTTTATTCTTTATATCTTTTTTTTGTGTCAGTTGCACATTTTTATTTCCTCTGGCAAATAATATTTAAAACTATGATAACAATAAAACTTAATAGGCAGGGCTAACATCAGGTGCTTTCCGTGTTCTGTGCTATGCATTTCACATACATCATGTTCAAAAATATCAGTATTATCAGGGACGCCTGGGTGGCTCAGTTCGTTAAGCATCTGCCTTTGACTCAGGTCATGATCCCAGGGTGCTGGGATCGAGCCCCACGTTGGGCTCCCTGCTCAGTGGGGAGTTTGCTTTTCCCTCTCCCTCTCCCTGCTGCTCCCCCTGCTTGTGCTCTTTCTCTCAAATAAATAAATAAAAATCTTTAAAAAAATACCAGTATTATCACCACACCTGTTTTACAAATGGGGATGGCCAGGCTCTGGGACTCTGCACCTGTCCCCAGGCTGTACAGCTCACACCGAGGGTACTGAATTTCCCCGCACGTAGTCTTATCCTAGAATCTGTTCTTAACCTTTTTAGATGCAACATGTAGCACTACATCGAGTGTCCTGTCATTTTTATCAATATCAGCTATTTTCTCCTTGCCGTGTTGTGAAATGTGGACACCTAACAAGTAAAACAGGATACCCCAAGGGAGAATGTAAGGGAAGCAGCCTTTAAGAAATGGAAGCACATTAAAAAAAAAAAAAAAAAAAAAAAAAAGAAATGGAAGCACATTTACAGAAATTTCAAAATTTTGGTCTCTACAACAGAAATTGGAAGTCTCTGAAGACACTGCTTTCCAAAAATGGCCAGCTCTGCCTGGTCGGCACATTTTTGTTGTGCAACATTTCTTCCCAACCAGCAATTAGTTGATGACTCTAGAATTTCTGCCGTGGATCTGAAGAGAGTGGTGGAGGCAGCGCACACCCTCTGTGCCCCGAGTTGCCATGGTAACGGGCACGCAGATCTTCCTCCTGCTGCTCAGGCTCCGGGTTGGCCCATTGAGAGCTCTGCAGACACAAAATGGGTTCGCCTCCTCCAACTAGATTTTTTTTCTTCTGGTTTTGAGAATTTTTTAGAATTTCATAAGCTTGTGTTTTATGATGAAAACAAAACAAGTAAATATGTTTCTATGTCTGCAGAGGATTCTTTGGCTGCTAGTAAATATTGGTGAGTGCTCACCAAGATCAGCTGGGGCCAGTTGCTTACTTGCCGTCTGTCGGGCTTGGTGTTACTGTCCAGATGTGTTTACCGCTGTTCTACCCATGGCCTTTTTCGGCCTCCTGGTGAATCTGGTGTGGGAGGCAGGAGAGAGCAAGGGTGCCGGAGGCGGAGAAGTGTGTCAGTTTTCAATGAAAGCAAAATTGGTTTGCCGAAGACGAACACCGTTCACCCTGTAGCTGTCCATCCTCTCCGGGATCTGGGGAGTGACTCTCAATATGTATCAGAGACCAAGACCTACTTTGATTGAGCCATCAGTGGGGTTCAGCTTCCCGATGCCTAGTGTTGCATCCAGAGTGAGCTGTTTAAAAAAAAAAAAATGGTAATGGGGCATCACTGTGACCCCCATGTGTCACCAAAGGGGCCGCACGAACCGTCCTCGGGGAACAACGGCAGAAGCAGTCCCTGCTGCCATGGAGCTTGAACGCAAGGAGCAGCACTTCTGACCCTAGACGGTCATTGTTTACCCGTTTCACACGCATTATCTCATTTGTGCACTGAGGCTGGGGGGAAGGAAGAGTGGGTATGAAATCCTGTTTACATCCTGTGGATGAGAAAATGGGTCAGGTGGGTGAGGGGCTTTCCCAGGTCCCCAAGTCGCAGAGCTGGCACCAAAGTGAGTTCCCATGGCTCCAAGCCCAGAACCAACGCTCCCCAGCCCCCGGGCTGTCCCCAAACCCTGCAGGGGAGGGTCCTAGGTGGGGGAGATGGGAGACTGTACAGAAGACCCATGCGTGATCAGGCCGGCTGACACTTGGCTTCCAGTTACCCCAGTAGATCCTGGATGCTTGTTTCCCCAGCGCCACACCACGTGGCTAAGCCGTGCGGCAGTCTCGCTGCTGTCCTGTGCGGTCTATGTTCTGTGCGCAGGAATAGCACGCAGTGTCCAGGGCAGGAGGAGGGCCTGCTGGATGTCAGGGGGAAATGAGGATGGCTCGGGGCCCCCTCTCAGCCTTTGCTCCCCCTGCCACCCAAAGGGCTGCACGCGGAGGCCTCCTTCAGCCGGCACGCCATCGGGGGTCGATTTGGGCCCCCCCAGAACTCTGAAGATCCAGCTCCACGACGTCTTCCTGGAGATGGGGGAGCAGCAGGGAGAGGAGACGGCTGTGTTGCTGGAGGTTTGGGGCCTCAAGCCCTGAGACACTGTGCTGGGAATGTTCTTTGAGGTTTTATTAGCATCTTAGAGTTTTAAAAGGATAGATAATATCTGGATGTCTTGTCCCACCAAGATAATTACTGATCTGTTGAAAATATGGTAGACCAAAAGCGCACCCAAGTCTTCTCAGCCTGATGTAGAAATGTGTTGCATGAATGGCCGCTGTGTCCCAGACGCAGGGACATTCAGGGACAGTGCAGCTGGCCGGGCCTGCACTCTGAGGGACGCCCTGGCCCACGGGGTGGGCGGGTGCGGTCGGAGCTAGACTCCTTCACCTGGGCTGTGTAGCTTTCAGTTTGCTCGCTTGTACTGTGTGTGTTTTTTTAATTAATTTATTGTAGAGAGCGCGAGCATAGGGGGCAGGGATAGGGAAAGGGAGAGAGAATCTCAAGCAGACTCCCAGCTCAGTGCGGAGCCGGACTCGGGGTTGATCTAAGGATGAGCTGAAATCAGGAGTCGGCGGCTTAACTGACTGTGCCACCCAGGCGCCCCTGCTCGCCCGTACTTTGGACGTCACGGCTGCCTGCTCGGGAACGTCCCCTTGTGGAGCCCCAGTGACGCTCTTCTGCCTGCTGCACCTCTGGGTGCCTCTTCATTGTCCTAGGGGAAGGAGCGCTGGCCAGCCGTGCCGGGGGCCTTCAGAATCAGAGCTGGCTGGCGGTGTTCTGTAAAATTCCATGGTGTGTGTTTTTTCCCCTTGTAACCTGGCTCTGGAAACAGAGCTGCTGCTGATCAGAGTTCCCGGCTAAGAGGGCCCGGCAAGGCTTGCGCTGGCTGTGGTCCTCAGATGGAGAAGCTGTCCCAGGCCAGGGCCCCAGGGACGCTCAGCGGGGAGGTGGCCTGGCCCTGGGTCTGCAGCAGCAGTAGCGGCTGCCCCACAAAGCAGGCTCTCCCGAACGCCCAGTGGGGCCGGGCCTCCCGCTGCCCTCCCCCAGGGGGGCCGGCCCTGCCCTCTGATCAGTGGGGAGGACGCGGGGGGCTGCCACGCTCAGAGAGATTGCATGGTTAGATGGCTCCTCCAAGGTCACAGACCAAGAGCAATTTTCCATGAGCTGTAACTGACAGGACACCTGGAAGTCAGTCCGGAGGTCTGTTGGAGGTCTGGAGGAAGCCAGGGACACGATCGAAGGTGACACTAGAATATAAGGGAAGGTTTGATCCGGCAGAACCCACTCTGGGGCATCCAGCCTCTTGGCTTTCTCTACTTTCCAGGTAACCCCCCCTTCCTGCCTGCCCAATTACTCACGTAGTGGTACTAGTAGTAGGAGTAGTACTAGTAGTAATATAATGGTAGAAATAGAAGAAGAGCTTCAGGAGACCCCAGAGACAGGAAGCAGTGGTCACACTGGGCACAGAAGGGATACTGCACAGAGCTTGGTCTCTTGGAAGGATGCTTATTACAGAAGGCTTGGTGGTTTCTTGTCCTTCTTTCTTGTCTTATTTGTGTTGGTGTTCTTTCTCGAAGTGGGTGTGTGCGTGGGGGGCTCGAAGCCAAGGCTTACCATGCCTGTGTGCATGACTGGGGCGCTCACGGCTGGAATATGGATCAGCTGCAGAGAATCCCTGTCTGTGGTCTCTGAACGGGGGTCCCAGGCTGGTTGGGTCGCCTCGCTGATGAGCAGGGCTTGAGCCCGTGGTAAAGAGCAGCCCTGTAGAGATTACGGTGAGACTAAAAGATACAGTCTTGAGTTCCTGCTAGAATCGTGATTTGGTATGAAGGTATTAGTCTTTTTATTTTATTATTTATTTGAGATAGAGTGTGTGACAGAGAGAGGATCATGACCTGAGCCGAAGGCAGCCGCTTGAAGACTGAGCCACCCAGGCGCCCCTGATGAAGGCTATTTAAAGAAATGAAGACAAGGGTGCCTGGTGGCTCAGTGGGTTAAGCGTCTGCCTTCAGCTCAGGTCATGATCTTAGAGTCCTGGGATTGAGCCCCGAGTCAGGCTCCCTGCTCAGCGGGGAGCCTGCTTCCCCCTCTCCTGCTCCCTCTGCTTGTGCTCCTTGTCAAATACATAAAATCTTTAAAAAAAATTAAGAGCATTCATCAATTATAAATGTGATTCCAATTTCGTACCTTAGGAGTTTTCACCTAAATACGTGTACATAGTAGACAAAGAAACGCTTCCCTCTTCTGTCCCAGCTGTTCTGTAACGTGTCGTGTGTCTGTGGGTCTGTCCTTCAGGGTCTGGGATGGCGTCTTAGGCCCGCTGGCCAGAAAACCCAGCACCGGGGGCCTCCGTCGTCCTCCGTCAGTGTTGATGTTGATAATTATGTAAAATTATTCTGCTCTGCAGCCGCCAACTCACTGGAGAACCATCAGACATGCTTGACTTTCTAATTATAATCATAATCCGAGCGTAATTTCAGGATTTTGTTTCCCAAATTGCTTATTGTTTCCTACTTCCCCTTGGTTCAGTGAAGCCCCTCGGCGTCCGCGGGAGCGGCGTTGGGCGGGTTTGCTGTGCTGGGAGGGAGGCTTGGGAGAATTTAATCCCAGCCCTCGCTTCTCATCTCCGTGGGACTTCAGCGTGCTTGTTAATTGATTGCACCTTTCCCTCCTCTCGGAGCTGGTGCCTCTGGATGGTAGCCTGTTTAAAGTGGGGCCCAGATGCACCTTCTTGCAGGCAACTGTGCATAATCAGAGGGCCCAGGCCGCAGTGAATAATTCATGTCAGCCGGGGCTCCTGCCTCTAGTAATGAGATCTCAGGGGCAATGCCTTGAGTGCCCAGACCCCTCCAGATGATCTATGGATCGGTCTTTGTCTTTGTGCTTATTCAAACTGACAAATACACACTTAATAGCTAATCACATTCAGGTGCTAAGGGAAAAGAGCTTGACTGTGTGGGTTTCCCTCTGACCCCTGAGAACTCGCCATCCGCAGAACCAGGGTAGGAAGAGTTGTGGGCGCTGGTGCACAGAATTTGGGAGTTCTCAGCCTCCGTATCCAGGGGCACTTGGCGGGGAGGTGGGCTGGCGGTCGGGGGGGGGGGTCCGGCCTGGTGATTCTCCCCGGATGCACCCCCAACAGCGCCTGCCCGCGACTTCCTTGGACTCGTCCTGCCCCCCCGCTCCGTGCTCCTGCGGACATACAAACCAGGGTCTCCGGACTCCAGTTTCTGCCCCCACGCGAGACTGCTAGCTCAGACTGCTAGCTCGGGGCTCCGTGGTGCCTTTCACCTTCCCAGTGTTCTGTCCTCTCCGCCTGGCTAGGGGTGGTGTTCTTGTTGGGCGGTTCTGGGGAGCTAACCTGTTTCCCAAGGTGCGGTGAGCAAATAAACTACAGTTGTATATCGAAAGAGCTTTACGTTTACTCTTCCGTTTACTCTTCCGTGAGAGTCTGAGGCAAACAGCCTCAGGAATACAAGGGCTTAGTAATTTGGCAACTTATAAGAAAACAGGTCTTGCCTTGTAACCTAAACTTGTTTCCATTCAGTGCATATATTAAAAGTCCTGCCCCCCAAACCTTTCTGCTTCCTTTAATGAGAAGTGTTACATCTATTTGAATAGAAACTGGGGATTTAGAAACTAACATCACCACGTTCCTCTGAAGGAGAAGAAAGGCTAGGGAAAGAATTTTTAGCTAAACCTTAAAGCATTCTTGCCATGGACGCCCCGTTTTCTCATGCTCTCCCTTAAAAACCACTAGATTAAGGAAAAGGAAAAATGAAAATACGTTACAGGTGAAGGAGGCCACTTTATTGCTTATTACTCCAGGTGATCTACCGGTAAATTAAAAGACGTATTTAAAATAAACTGGCAATCATTTAAAAATATTCCTTTGTGACTGTGCCTAATTGGCGCAGCCCTCCCCATAGGACGGGAGCTCCTCGGGCAGCGGTGAGGAGAGCCTGTCATTAACGCGAATTAGCATATCGCCACGCTGGGCGGTCAGCGGGTGTCCTTGCCCATCTGCTGTGGAGGGAGCTGAGGTGACACCTGGCCGGCAGTGGCCTGCAAGAGTTCTTTGTCATTTGGGAATGTATGGATGCATCAAAATCTGTGCTAGGATTTTCTTCCTACGGTTAAAAAACAATATACATGTAGATACACACCCAAACACACGTGTATGTGTGTTCTGCCCAGACGATCGTGAAAAGCCCCTACATTTTCTTTGTTGATGTCTGTTCATTTATTCGTTCATCAGATATTTATTGAACACCTGCAGATGGCCTAGGTAGGCACCCTGTTGGTGCTGGGGAGCAAGCAAACAAGGGCTTCGGCCTCGGGGACTCGGAGTTGAGAAGGAAAGGCGGCACTGGCTATGGTCACCCTAGTAACCATATAGTTAACGGTGTGGTCAGTGCTGCTCAGATGGGAGGTGGCTAGTGTGGGGTACGTGTGCCAGAAGTGGGATCGGGATGGGCTTCTGCAGAGACGGGAGACCTTAGTGAGCTGCTGCTCTTCTCTGAGGTCTTAGTGGGGGGAGGAGTGTGTGCCATCCCACAGGGGGCAGTGTGTGCAAAGGTCCTGTGGTGGAAGGGACGTATTCGAGGACATGGGAGGAGGCTGTTGCAGCTGCTCTGTGGATAGGGAATGCACGAAGTATGGAGTGTGGGAGTTAGGGACTTTAAAGCCTGTGAGCAGGGAGAAGTCTTTGATACGGAAGGCTTTCTGGTGTAAGGTGTTCCATCAGCTTCCCGTTGGGAGTGCTGGGGGTCCCTGCAGGAGCCTGGGCCTCCCCACCCCACCCCTGTGCAACCTGGCATAGGATTTGGGACGTGCCAGGCACAGGGGCAGATGCAAGCATCTGCATGGTCGGGGAGGAGGCTGGGTCTGCTGTCCTAGTCCTCACCACGAGTTCTTCTTTGCAAAATACAACAGAACATTGGGTACCACGAGGTGCTATCTTTTTCCATTTTCTCTGCCTCTTAGGAATACATTAGATTTTGTGGCTGTTCATTGTTTGGCTGAGATGTTTTCTCTACTTAGAGCACGTGCCACATGTGATAGTCTTACAACACATTCGGTGCCCTCGGCCTCCGTAGTCCTAGGAACAACCCCCAAACAACCAAGGCCAAGTCAGCGTCTGCCTGTTGGGGGGTGTGCGCAGATAAAGGGTTCTGTGTGAGATGAGTGGTTTTCTGTGGGTTGTTTGTCTAGTAAAATGCAAATGACCGTGCGTCTTGTGTGAAGGTGACGCGAGGGTGACAGGGAGGTCCTGCCGCTCTATGTGGTCAGTGGCAGGTGTGGTCCCTCCGCAGTCCGGCCCGTGGGGAGTGGCAACCGGGCTCAGCTTGTGCAGGGCCACATGACTGGGAGTCTGCGGGACATCGGAAGACAGCCTCCGCCTCTCTCCGCTCTGCCTTGGACTGCCTTGTAGCTGACCCCACGGAGGAGCCTGCCAGGACCGTTAAAATGGGAATGATCGAGAATGACCTAACATTGGAGGGATCCCATTCTTTACTCACAGCCCGAGATATTTTTTTCAAAGGATTATCTCTCTCATGTTTCTAGGCCGAGAATTTATTACATTTTTCCTAAATTTATCCATAAACGTGGATCAGATGTACATTTGGCATTACTCTCTTCCCTGAGCCATGGTGGCCCTCTTTTTATGCCAAGAGAAAGTATTTTCAGGCGGCAGGGTTAGCTGTGCTGTGGTCCCCTGACTTCACAGAATAACTATGCCTCCTGCCTCTCCTGGGGAGCTGGGTTATTGTGAAACTAGGTCAAATTATTGTTTTTTCTCTTTTTGCCTATTGCTATTCCAAAGACAGAATCCTTTCCTCAAAAACAAGTCTTGAAAGTCCGATATGCTTGGGATGGCCATTGGAGGCAGAAACTAAAAGCACTTTGCCTCGACAGCATCTGAGCAACTGAATGCCGTCTGAACAGGATAGATACTTTAACCAAAACTAAAAGGCAATTAAGAAACAAAGTATTTACAACATATGGTAAAGGGTTGTCTTTTATATGTAAAGAGTTTTTATGAAGCAATAAGAAAAAGAAATTCCCCAACGAAAGGAATGGGCACAGATTCATCAAAAGAAATCAAGGGCAAATAGTACATAGGTATATTTAGCTTTACTAAGGAACAATTAAAATGATGAGGTGATTTTTTTTTTTTTTTTTAATTTTTAAACCCAGTGAAGTAGAATATTAAAACAGGGAAAGACCCCGTGTTGGCAGAGGCATATGGACATGGGTCCCTGTCCTGTCTGTTTCGGCAATGATGACAAAACACCACCGGCTGGGTGGTTAAAAACGATGGAGATTCAGATCTCAGGGTTGTGGAGACCGGAAGTGGAGGTCATGGCACCGGCGCGGTCCGGTGAAGGCCGTCTCCCAGGTAGCAGACGGCTTGCTGTGTCTCTCGTGGCCGAAGGAGGTAAGGGCAGGGGGGCTCTTGGACCTTAAAAGGGCATTAATCCTGTTCATGAGGGTCTGCTATCATGACCTCATCACCTCCCAAAGTAGGTTAGTTTTCAGCCGACAAATTTTGGGGACACACATTCCGGCCATAGCATTCCCCTTTTGAATTAGTGGAAGGAATGTAAATTGGTACAGTCCCTTTTATATTACATTTGACACAATGTAATAAAAGCCTTAAAAGTGTATGTAGCCTTTGACCTAGCAGGTTCCACTTCTGTCTGCCGGTCCTTAACCCTGGATTAGTTCAGCCCATTCAGTAAAACACGTGGTGCTGAGTGTTTAGCAGACCTCATCCGCTTGTGGCCCCCAGCCCCACGTGGGGTCTCATCCTGCCCAGCTGTGCTCAGTGCGACCTCACTCCGTGGAGGAGACCTTTCAGAAATGTGCTTGCCCTGAACAGATTTGTAAGATTAACAGTAAAGAAAAAAACAATTTTTTTTAAATATACAATTAAAAAAAGACACTTTGCAGTTTAACAAAAGCTTGGGAAAGATGCCCTTTTTGTTGCATCTTTGAAGTGAGGGGGGGATATGTTGTGCAATTTTTAAATGCCGTTAACTTCCCTAGAGATGATTGTAAAATGAACAAATGTGAATTTTTTTTTTTTAACTTCGAATGAATTAAAAAGTCAAAGTCACACAAGTTCTCCAGGGATTGGGCAGGGCTCACATTTTATGAATTTGCAGCGCAGAAGGGAAACATTTGCTTTCATTTTTTTGGCATGCTGAAGTGGCCTTACCAGGGGGTTGTGACTTTAATTTTAAGAATTAATTATAACGTGGGGGGGGAATACTCCTAAAACCCAGAACAGATACGTGGGACTAAGTGAGCAAAGGCCATCAAAACAATGATTTTTAAAAACGAGGTTCAGACGTCCGGAGGATCGATTCTGTTCTGTCCAGAGCACGGCAGGTTACTGTTTGAACAGTGTGGGGACTCTGGAGTTTCAGAGGAAGGTAGGGCAGTGGTTGAAGTCATGGGTCTGCAGTGTGCTGCTCGCTGCTGCCGCTCTGCTGTTGAAAACGTTTGCTCTCCCGTCGTCATCTCCAATCTGCGACCCGGCTCAAGGTTTTGGGTAGAAGCATATTTTACCTGCAAGGGGTTTGCTTATTTTTTAAACTCCCTCCAATCAGATTTTTTTTTTTTTTCATTATCTAAGTGAACACAGTGACTGGTTTTAGGATATGCATGAACTTCCTTTCGGATTGAAGTACTAAACTGATTTGGGAGCCTGAGTCTCCGGAGGGGGTGTGGGTGGGGGATGGGCAGAGGGAGTCCAGTTCCGTGAGTTAAATAACTAACATTTCGTGGAGCGTCCAGCACATGCGACTTGTCTAATTTTGAGAAAACCAGCATTTGAAGGCTCATATTTTTGATTGCACGTATGCATTTTGAAGGGTTGTATAAATTCGGTCTTCAGGATGCCTGCAGCTTTGCCCCTACCTTTTTTTTTTTTTTCCCTGTTACTGCAGTTTCTATTTGTAAACGCATTATATGCATTAGTATCTGTGGCTTTTGACAGTGTTCTGGTTGGGACCCAGAGCTGCAGATTCATGGGATGCTAAAGATTTCTTTGTCATCGTTACTAAACCACAGGGGCTGAAAATTTTCAGTAGATTTTTGTGGGTGATTTTCCAGAACGCTGGCTTTGGTGGGCCCCACCCCGGCTCTGTGGAGCCAATACATTGTTTTGGGGCACCTGGTCTGTTCTTACAATTTACGCCCCAATCTGTCCAGTTTAATTGGCTCCCTGAAGCTCCTTTCCTTTTTTAACTTCGAATTTCCCATAGACCTATTTTACGTTGCTGCAGACATTTGGGGGCACGATTCAGGCACAAATTAACAAGCTTCAAGGTTAGGATTTATGGAGTAAAAGGGCTTTAATTATTTTTTTCTTTGTTTTCATTAATAAGATCCATCATTAAGCTTGTATTTAGACAGTGTACCGTAAATGTTTAAAATTGGAAGACTTAATTTTGATAGTGTCTGGTTTATTACTATTATTAAGCTCTAGTTAGTAATATGTACATTTTATCAAGCTGTGGTTAGATGGCATGCGTAATCTCATTTAATATTCAGCAAAACAAAACCAAAAACCAAAACCTGGGGGAGTAAATATGGTAGAAAAACGGCCCCCAAGGACGTCCACATCCTGATCCCCGAACCCTGCGAATATATGACCTTACACGGTAAAAAGGACTTTGCAGGTGTGATGCAATAAGGCCCTTTGGATGGGAGATTCGCCTGGGTTAGCCAGGTGGGCCCCGTGTCATCACAAGGGTCTTTGTAAGAGGGAGGCCTGAGCGTCAGAGTCTCAGGAGGCGACGTGGGGGAGAAGCTGGGGTCAGGGGTGGAGCCAGGAGCCAAGGAATCGGGCTTCTTCCCCGGAAGCTGGAAAAGACAAGGAAATGGCTTCTCCCCCGAGCCTCCAGAAGGAGTACAGTCCTGCGGACACTGATTTCAGGCACACCTGATTGTGGATGTGAGATAGGACATCCGTGTTGTCGTGAGCTTCTGGCTGGTGGTGACGTGTTCCAGCAGCGACAGGAGACGGCTGCCGTGCGCACAGGGACCTGTCCCGAGGCATCTCGCTCGGTGTCCCCTTAGCCCATGTCCGTGGTCCGTGTTTGGATGAAGGCGACTCCCCCTGTGCTACCGCACTCTGTCTGATGTGTGCCCTGAGCCTGGGTGCCCGCCGGGCCCTTCTGACACGGCCTGGCTGCCTTTGGTGACACGTGTCCAGGAGAACTGTGTTGTACCCACCCTCCCTGGGGAGCGCTGCCCTCTTGCGCCTCTGCAGCGCCTGCCCTTGGCCGCCTGGAGACTTCCTTCACGCCATCTGAAGCCCTGCCATGCCTCACGCCGAGGTCCCTCACCTTCCGGGCACCTGCTCTTGGGGTCCCGGCCCCCAGCAGCAGCGTCGACCTAGCCGGTCCTGGCTACAGCCTTCTGGCCGCTGCTCCTGCCTCCCCCCGCACATTGGGGTGCACACAGCGGC
>JAPYYM010002579.1:0-12109 GCA_028534135.1 Potos flavus
CAAAATCTTGCCATTTGCAACGATGTGGATGGAACCGGAGGGTATTATGCTAAGTGAAATAAGTCAATCAGAGAAAGACAATTATTATATGATCTCTCTGATGTGAGGAATTTGAGAGGCAGGGTGGGGGATCGTGGGGGGTAGGCAGGGAAAAAATGAAACAAGATGGGACAGGGGAGAGAGACAAACCGTAAGAGACTCTTAATCTCAGGAAACAAACTGAAGGTTGCTGGGGGGTGGGAGGGAAGGGATAGGGTGGCTGGGGGATGGACATTGGGGAGGGTATGTGCTATGATGAGTGCTATGAATTGTGTAAGACTGATGATTCACAGACCTGTACTCCTGAAACAAATAATACATTATATGTTAATTTAAAAAATAAAATAAATGTAGTTCCTAGAGTATCTGATGACTAGATCTTGAGTATGAAATACACTTCTCATATTGAAATATTAATTGACATTGCCTGTGAAGAAAATGTTTGCACAATAAAAGAGATGTGGGTGGATTTCTAGTCTGAATGATTATAAATTTTAAACTAACAAAGTCTACATAAATGAGATACGTTTGCCATCAGGGATCTGAACTTTCCAGAAATTATTATTTAAATTATTAACATAAAATACATAAATGGAAAATTATACTCTTTATATATTTTTATTTATGCCAGTAGAGACATGTCAGGGGTCTAAAACTTGGGTCATATTTACCCATAAACTGTGTAGTATGTTCTGAACTAAACCCGTTCTAGAATGCTCAGGTGAGGACTACTAATAATAGCCCAAATGGGAAACTGCCCAAATGCCCAGCAAGTGTGGAATGGATGAATACAGCTATTCTAGAATATTTGTCTAGTCGATTATTTGGGACTCCACTATAATATATTATTTTACATAGAATAATATAACATTGTAATAAAATGATGAAGTCCACACCATGGAATATTATGCAGCATTGAAAACAAATCTTCTACAACTACGTTCTACAGCATGGATGAGCCTCTCAAACAAACTAGAGAACAAGCGAAGCCAGCCACGAGAGATTTCATTACACAGAGTGTGAAAGTAGGTAAAGCTAATGTGTGCCATAGAAGTCAAGCCAGCGATTACCCTGTGAGGGACTAGTTTCTAAGGGAGAACACAGGAGGGTTTCCTAAGTGCAAGAAACTTCCTGTTTCTTGCTCAGAACACCAAATACAGGGGCATGCCCTATTGTTAACAGTTTGTCACGTGAAATTTTTCTGTATACAGGATATACTTTGAGAAAAAAAATTTTCCTTTCTTTAACTGGAGTGATAAAATACTACCCAGAGAAGAGGAAGGCAGATCTCGCCACAAAAGATGTTCACAGTCTACTGTCATTGAAGTTGCTTAGAATTCTGTCTGATAAAAAACAAATTCAAAATCAAAGACAGTAGGGCACCTGGGTGGCTCTGTTGGTTGGGCGACTGCCTTCAGCTCAGGTCATGATTCCCGGAGTCCCGGGATCGAGTCCCACATTGGGCTCTCAATTCCATAGGGAGTCTGGTTCTCCCTCTGACCTTCTCTCCTCTCATGCTCTCACTCCTTCTCACTCTCTCTCAAATGAATAAATAAAATCTTAAAAAAAAAAAACTTTCTAAAAAAAAATCAAAGACAGTAAACAAATGCGAGGATAGCTGGGGGACCCAACACACTGCAAAACACTGAAGAATAATAATGGAGACCTCTCTCATGGCTTTGCCAGCCGTTATATAGAGCGAAATGCACAGACACACCTGAAAAAACCAAGTGTAATTCCAGGGGCCCTGGACACCACTTAGAATATGGTAATGCACTTGAAGTCCAGGGAGGAATTCTGCATTTGCACATTATATGACCCCGGGCAAATCATAATTTCTCAATCCTTTCATCGGTCAAATAAGGCTAAGAATGCGCAACCATGCAGGCTTATTCTAAAGATCAATGAAGGGTGTCTGGGTGGCTCAGTTGGTTGAGTGTTTGACTCTTGATTTCAGCTCAGATCATGATCTCAGGGTTGAGAAATCAAGTCCAGCATGGGGCTCCAACCTCAGTGCAGAGTAGAATGGACCCCCACGCTGGGCGTGGAGCCTGCTTCAGATTCTCTCTCTTTCTCTCCCCCTTCCACTCTCTCAAAAAAAAAAAAAAAAAAAAAAATCAAATGAGAGAAAATACGGGAAGATGTTTGTCAACCGCAGGGTCCTTCACAAATGGAAGTTATCAGCTTTGAGTGGTTTCTTTCAGCATCTTGTACAAACCAGCCACAAAAGTACCACCACTCCTGGCCACAGGGAGGCTACAGTCTGAATACAAGGGTCTTTGCACTTCAAGTCACAATTATTCATCCAGTGCAACCTGGTGCCAGAAACTGGAACTCTGGTCCATTATTCATTTATTAACCTTTTACCTAAAGCACAAGACCCAAGAATTCAAAGCAGCACCATTCTAATTCAGAAGGATCCTCCATAATCCTTCAAAAAAAATAAGAGATTGCCTCATTATCTAGCATTATAAGACCAATTTTATCACTTTGTGATCAGCTACTGCTGGCACTTTTCATTTTTATGAGGCCTTCTTTCCAATGCATGTGGCACCTAAGCCTAATTTGGTCTAATTTTGGATCCACAAATATAAACTTCATATAACATTTCACTGATCTCTGAAATAAAGTTATCACTCTAGTTTTAAATTCCTTCCTCTAACACATTACTGTTTGTTGAATTATTGATCTTACATGGAAAATTAAAATATTAGCTTTCAAGTCCTTCACATTAAAATGTCATTTGTTAATTTACATTAAATAGCTGGCATTATGGGCCCACTGAGAATTAACTTTGCTTCTAGCTGTTACTAATTATTAACATTTTTTATCCTTGGCCTTCGAGTATTTGTTTGGATACCATACTTTCGTAGCTGTTCCAAGTCGTAAGTCATCAGGGAGGAAGCAATTAAGCCACCAGATTGCCCTAATGGCGTTCGTCCTGGGAGACCATTCATATTATGAACTAGAGTTTGTATTTTAACAACTGGTAAAGATCAATCTGTTTAAATATTAAGAATTAAAATACAAAGACTTCCCAATTTTATGTATAAAAATCCAGAGTCTTCTCCTTGACCTTGGACTTCGGGCAACAAGGGGAACTGGACAGAGGAGCACGTCCATTTCTCCCTCGGAGACAGAGGAACTCCCAGGTAGTTACTACAAAATATGTTGAAGTACATTGTCAAGTTCAAACATAAGAGAAATGCTCCCAGGCTGTCAGATACTAAGTGGAGGCTTGCAGGGACATGATGCCGTGTGATGTGGATCTTGAGCAGGACCCTAACAGCTGAGGGTCAGGGTTCTGATGACTGTATTGGGAGAGGTGGTGAGGCCTAGGGACGCTGAGAGCTAGAGATAACTGGAAATGCTAGCACCTTTGGAGCTCTTCTGCTCCCTCAAAAAGTTATTCTGTTCTCAGAAATGAAGTAGAATTAGTTATGTATGACTGTCTAACACATTTCCCCAAAATCTCTTAGCTGAAAACAACAAACATTTACTATCTCACAGTTTCTGTAGGTCAGGCATCTGGGTGTGGCCTTGTTGGGCCCTCTGACTCGGGGTCCCTCATAAGCTCCAACTCAAGTGTCAAGTGGGAGCAGATCTGCTTCCAAGCTCACTCCTGTGGCTGTTGGCGGGATTCAGTTTCTTATGCGCTGTTAGCTTGAGAGCCTAAGTTTATTGTTGGGTATTAGCCTCATCCCTGGGTCCCCCTTTAGGGCAGCTTGAAACATGGCAGCCTACTTCCAACAGAGCAAGCAAGCAAGAGAATGAGAGAGGAGAAGCAAGATAGAAGCTAAAATCTTTCTATAACCAATCTCAGAAGTGGCATCTCATCACTTTTGTGGCGTTCTGTTTGTTTGTTAGATCCAGCTCGTGTTCAAGGGATGGGAATTACACAAGGCCATGAATATTAGGAGACAGAGATGATTGGGAGTCATCTTAGAAACTGCTTAACGTAGTTATTGGTCTGGACCCATATGCCCTTGCCCAGAAGTGGGGTTATTAGAACCTAGAATTTTGGAGGAGGATCCTTGCAGACCTAAGACCCAGAGGTTGAAGGAAGAAGTGCGACCCAGATCATATTGGTATCTTGGGGTGATGCTGGCACTGGTTGTAGAAAAAGAAGCTGGAAGCCGGAACCATGGCATCACTGGGATGATGAACCATTGCCAAAATGATGCTTCAGGAATGGCGAGCAAACAGGAAGCATTTTCTCTCTCCTCCTGCCTTCTATTCTCACCGTGAGGCCCTTTGACAAAAACCGAAAGATAGTCAGATGGTGGAGGGGAAGTGCAGCTTGCAGAATCCCATCCCAGCATCAGAAACAGAGTATGGAAGCAGGAGGTTAAAGCCCAGAGCCCATATCTGAATAACCAGCACAAGTGGCAGTAAAGAATATCTTCCTACTGGCCTAAGAAAGTGGCAAGACGGGACGCCTGGGTGGCTCAGTCGGTTAAGCGTCTGCCTTCCACTCAGGTCATGATCCCAGGGTCCTGGGATCGAGTCCTGCATCGGGCTCCTTGCTCGACGGGGAGCCTGCTTCTCCTTCTCTTCCCTGCTCGTGCTCACACTCTTGCTCACGCTCTCTCTCTGAGAAATAAATAAATAAAATCTTAAAAAAAAAAAAGAAAGAAAGTGGCAAGACTTGTGGCGCCAGGGTGGCTCAATCAATTAAGTGTCCAACTCTAGATTTTGGCTCAGGTCATGATTTCAAGGTTGTGAGATCGAGCCCTGCTTCAGGCTGAGCATGGGCTCCACGCTCAGCATGGAATCTGCTTGAGATTCTCTGCCTCGCCCTCTGCCCCTCCCCCATCGAGCATGCGCACGCTCTCAAATAAATAAATAAATAAATAAATAAATAAATAAATAAATAAGTAAAAAGTGGCGAGGCTTATCTCTACCTAGGGATCTGGGTGAAAAATAATATTAAAGTCTCCGATGAAAAATCAAAACAGTAGTTTTGCACATGGCATAGATGTGGAGTCTAAATGTACACGATCCGAATAATACAGGAATCTCAACAAATAACAAAAATCTCAGACAAGTGAACTCCATGGATGGTTACCCACAGGAACCAATGTTACAACACTCAGCAGGAGCTCTTCTATAACTCAGGGCACTTGGGCCTTCCATGGAAAGAAATAAACCTCCACTAAAGAGGAGCTCATTGTCAAAAATTAAAGAACAGAGGAGAACCTCTGTTTTCACCATAATGGTGATTCAGCAATCATGAAAGCAGAAGAAAAGCAAGAAAACAGAAGTAGCAGAGTCAAGAGCTTGAGAGATTAGAAAAGTCTTAAAGAGATCACAAAGCACATCTGTTAAAAAGGACAAAAGAGAAGACAAATGAGAGATAAAAGGAAAAAATCATAATGCAAAACACAAGAAAACATGGGGGGAGAGAGGTAGAATTTTCTAATAAGCGAAAAGAAAAAAAAATATGACCATTAAAATTAAAAAGTTAGTGGTCAGGTTACATGGATAAAACTGAAGATAGGATTTACCAACTGAAAGCTCGAGATCTGAACAAATTATCCAGAATGCAGCACAGAGAGATAAAGAGGTCTTTTTCAGAAATGGAGGGGGAGTGGATCTCTAGTTAAAAACGGCAGCTTTAACATAAACATTTATCACCCCCGCCTCCTGAAAATTTCATTCAAGTAATAGTGGTAAAAGAAAGCAGGAATTCAAAGGGACAAACGGAACGGGAGAGAAGATGCAGTAATAAAATGTGAGTGATAAACATTTAGCCCTGAGAAAGCTCAAATCTAAGCTAACAGTGGCAAAATCCGAATGCAGGCTGATTCGTGCTGCGAAACCTCCGGTACCTCGTGTAAAACTCAGAAGAGCGCTGGCAGGGAGAGTGAATCAGAGAAGTTTGGAGCCCGTTCCCCTCCCATTCCTTAGCAGAAAACTCTCTGGAAAAGTTGAACCCGACAGACTCTGAACTCAGCAAAATCCAGCTCAACCTCGGGCAAGGACCATGCTTACTAAATGCAGTAAGTGAAATTCTGCAGACTGCACGGTGGGCCCCTGGCCCCTGCCTGCATCTGAGTCTGAGAACATTGGCAGCCACGGCCTGCCCCTTAGAAGGGAAAGTGCCTGATGTGCTCTTCGAGAAACTGAGCAGCCTCAGAGAAAGCAACTACTCTTTTTTATATAAAATACTTTCCGTCAACAATCTGGTCATGTTGGGCTGGGTTCCTATTTAAGACTGACACTTTCAAAGTTAATTGGAAGCTCCGTGTGTGAAAAGCAGGGAGGAGAGAGGAGGAGAGCAGAGGAAGGAAGGGAAGAGTAGGGAAGGCTAGGGAAGGGAAGAGAAAAGGAGAACAATGAACAGAAGCAGAAGAAATAGAAAAAGAAGAAGCAAAAACAAAAAACACAACAATAACTAATATCCTCAGAGTATAAGAGAAAATAGCACATACAATCAAAAAGGAAACACCGGGGAACAAAAATAATTTCTTGGAAAATGGAAAATGAAAATGCGACGGTAGAAAGAAAAACTTCCATGAAAAGTTTGAAAGATAGTGGAAGGAAGAGCAAGACATCAAAGAAATTAATTTTTTTAAAAAAGAGCTCATTCCCTCCAGTTTAGATATTGTATTATAGCAATGCAGAGGCAAATATCAGAGGAAAGAAATTGGAAATGCTTGCCTTTGGAAGCTGGAAATTACTGTGAGGCAGGGACTTTTCCCCTATGTTGTCACAAGTCTTATAGAACCATTTGGCTTTGAATATTGCACGTATATTACTTTAGCAAAAGTGAATTTTTAAAAAATGAATTTTAAACTACATATATACACGCATGTGTGTGTGTATACACATGTATATAAAAGCATCATTAGGATTCATGAAGAATAAAATGAGAAAGTCTGACGTGAAAAAAAAAAGAAAGTCTGACATGTCTAGAAAATAGTTTCAGAAGAAGAAATACAGAAAATGGGGCAGATACAACGTTTTAAAACATACTGGCTAAGGATTTGGCAGTTCAGATTTAAAAAGCTCTCCAAGACTCCAGCAAGATAAAGTCAAGTGCACCTATTGTAAAAGATCACTTTCCCTGTGTTCTGCAATTTTACTTAATCGTGAGCTTATCTCCCATGGGACTCCCACCTTCCCTGGATTGCAGAAATGTCCCTACAAAGTGGGTTAGCCTTTGTTTTGCTCAGCATCCCGAAGGTTCGCTGCCCAGGCATCTGTTTTAAACTAATCTCTCAGCTTGGGATTTCTCAACCACATGAAGCGTGTGTGTTTGGGCGCTGTGTCAGGCCACTTTATGGAAAAGATTTACTTTCTCTTAGGAGGCCTATAATTTTTTTCCATTCCCCATGCAGACGCCCAGGCTGTGTTTCAAAGATGAAGGAGTGAGTAACTATGGAAAATATTGTTGAAATTTGCAGAAAGGTCAAATTAAGAGGAGTCTTGAGACCGTCAGTTTACCAGATTTAGATTGTTGAACTTGTCTGGAAGGCGCCTGCACATACAGAAACTCTAACATAATATAGTATGTGATATAATATACCGACGGTTTGAAAGGAAAGGGACGGAAAAGACACACCAAGCTAAAACTAAGGAAAAGGAAGTTGGCATGGCAATGACAGTATCAGAAAAGTAGCCTGAAGGTGGACTTCTGTCCTGAAGGCATTGATCGCCCAAGAGCCCCAGGAGATGGGAATGCCCTTCATTTATAATCCAGCAAGTGTCTGCGGCGGCTGCCGGGCCGGCTCGCCAGCCTGCCCCCCACTCCCAGCCGGGTCTCTCTTCTTTCTCCCCTCCGTTCACAGCACTCTGACACCTGCTTCTGCGGGCACCACTCCCCCGTACCCCACACCAAAGCCTCAGTGCTGTTAAATACAACAGCCATTCTTCCTGCCTTGTCTCGTCTGTCCTGGAGGCAGGTTTGGCCATGACCTTCCTCTGTCCTCCATGGGCTTTGGCGCCTCCACTCTCTTCCCGCTTTTCTCGTTAGCTCTATTCAGTCTACTTCCTTGGATCCTTTTCCTCCACTGGCTTCTTGAAGGCGGTGCTCAGACCCCTTGCCTGGAGCCCTCTGTGCTCAGGGCAGGAATTCCATACAAACCCAGGGCTTCGGTGACTGCTGAACGCCGGGGTCTCCCAAACCGGGATGTCTGTCCAGGACTCGCCAATAAAACCCTCTTCTTGGATGTTTTAGCAAGTATTAAAACTAACTACATTGTGTCCCCCAGCCAAGTTCCCACACCCTCCTCCCCAGTCCTCCAGATCCACTCGGTCCCCAAACTGCTCTCCTGTCTGTTGTCTGTTAGGAAATTTCCTACCTTCCTCCTAGGGACAAAGCGAGGAACCTGGGAGTTGCCCAAACTGCTTCTTCATCCAGCCATATCCAAGCCATGGGATCGGACCCTTACAATCCACCTAGCTATAGCTCTTACAAATAATATATAATACAAATAAATAAATAACATTAAAAATAGAAAACATGAAAGCCCAACAGAATGAGCATTATTAATTAAAAATTTAAAGCTTTAAAATATGCTTTAATATTTATTAATGAAAGCTCCTCTGCCTCACCTTTAAAAAAAGCAAGGTATGGTGCAAGAATTAAACAGACGAATGGAAAAGGAGAGGTGCACGTGAAACAGATGCTAGAAATAGACAAAAGGCTATCGATTTCTCAATAAATGGAACTAGAAGAAAATCAGGTACAGAAATCCTCCTACTAAAAAGGTTGCTGATGTCCTCAAGAATTAAATACACAAGAGACATGAAACTCAAGAAAATATGGGAGAAAAATTAGTCTGCGCAAAGAATCACTTTCTAATCAATGAAAAAGCAATTGAAGAAGGTTCAACAACACGATCCACAGATTTGACGTCATAAAAATGTAAACCCAGCAGGTCAAGAACTCAATAATATAATTCACACACGAACAATAAACTGGGTTTTAGTAAGTAGGAGCCAAGGCCAAAATACATCTGAGCTCTATGTGGAAAAGACCTGCACCTGGGCATCTTGCCATGACGGGAGTGTCCATGGAGCGGCTCATCTGCCAACTTCTCTCCTTCCCTCCGCCTCTTCGCCCCTGGCCCCGGGCGGCCTTAGCATCACAGTCTCCGAAGTAAATACATAGGCTGCCCTGCGGAGAGCGAGCCCAGAAGAGAGATTGCCCTAATAACGCTGAACCAGCTTCCCTTGGGGATGATTCCATCCTTTCGACACTGAAATGCCGAGGAACTTTCACACTGGCTTTTAAACTTCTCGGCCTTAGAAAAATACAGTCAGAATAGCAAACCAGGATCTTCTTTGCTGAAAGCTGGTAGAGTACCCTTGACCCCTCCCTCCACCTCGGGCCACCTGCTGGTGTGGTCGGTCGTTCCATAACTGCTCCAGGCCCCCTCCCCACGTCATCCCCACTGCCCCTGCCTCAATGCCAGTGCCCGCACCTTTGTCCCTGCTGCACAAAACCTTCTCCTGACTCTCCCCATTGCTGACAGGAGCCCCGTTAATGTGCGCTCGGCACTATTCCCAAGTTTATGGACAGCATAGGGATTCAGAGCATGGACTCCAGAATGGAATGTGAGAGCTCGAATCCTGGGTCCACTTCTCACCAGCTACTACCGAACCCCTGTGAACCAGGGAAAAAAATAGTGCCTGCTTGATGAAGTCCTTGTGTGGGTTAAATGAGCAAATACTTAGGAAGTGCTTGGGGGGGTGGGGCCTGTCACAGAGTACGCCATCGCTACATGACATATATAAATCTATGTTAGCCATCACTGATTCTTACAGAGTAATTGGGACAACATCGGCCCTCTGGTCCAGTTTAATCTCCCCGGTCTGGCACCCAAGCCTTCACCATCTGCCCACTCTTCTGGTCCTAACCCCCCAAACTCCCATACGAATACATCTTCAGCCTCAGTGAGCTGCCCAGCCAAGGGCCTTGTCCCTGAAAACAGGTTAGGTTCCAAAAAGCATATATTCCTAAATCTGTCAGTCTCCAGGAGCTGGGTGGCCCGAGCGTATGGCCGTCGGTGTCACCAGCTAAAGACCAGAGGGCAGAGGCATTTCTTTCTGGATTCAACGTTGTCCACTCCATAAAAATTCAAGAGTAGAAAGCTCACACCTGGGGCACCTGAGGCTCCCTGAGGACATCTAGCTCTTTCTCACGTTCAGGCCTCCCCGAGCACTGTGTCCTGGCCCACACTGCCACCTCCCCTCACTCAGGTAATTCACATGTAGACAATGTTCCTACGGCTTATTGCTTATGTTAGTGTTTATTATTTATGTTATGTTACTGGTACCCGATTCAAGTGAAGAGCACATTTTCTAGAAGCTTCCCTAATTCCTCCATTCACTCACTTACTCGCTCACCGGTTCATGAGATCCTGGGCTAGATCCTGAGGACAGGGAGTGGAAAGAGACCTTCCTCATCTTCCAAGGGTTTCCAGGCTGACGGACCTGCCCCCTCCTTCCTGGGTTCTGGAAGCAGAATTTAAGGATCTGTCTGCCCTACCAAGCTGTGAGTGCCTACAGACATTGACACAGGCCCTACGTGATATTACCAACAGGCATCGGGTTATCCTAGTTAATAGTTATTTAGCACCAACACATGACAGTCCCTCTGTTTTACGTGCAGTGTTTTATTTAGCCCTCCTGACAATCCTATGCATAGACACTATTATGATGCCCATTTTACAGATGAGGCAACTGAGTCACAGAGCGGTTAGTTAACCTCCTTAGGAAGACAGAGAATGTAGACCCAGGGTTTGAATCTAAGTCTTTCCAGTTCTGAAGTTAAGAGCTCATCGAGACCAGGGTGTCTCAGCCTCTGCACTATTGGCGTTTTGAGCTGGCTCCTGCTTTGTGGTGGGGGCTGCCCTGAGCAGTGTCCCTGTCCTTGGACCCCCAGATCCAAGGATGTTGGGCCACGCAATCATGGCAGAAATGTCTCCAGACATTGCCAAACGTCTGCTGAAGGTAGAGGGGACAAAAAAAAAAAAAATCCCCTTGATTGAGAACCACCACTCTGGAGTATTTTCTATATCCCGAAACTAAAGGCTACAACTCTGTCCTTGAATCCACGAAAGAGCCATCAGGAAACGGGCTCAGGGGTGAGGACTGCGGCTCTGTGGTCTCCGTGGGACTCTGAGTTCTCTCTCCTCCATCCTGTAGGCTTGAAAAGGAAAGTGAATCAGACATCATCTGATGATTCTACCAACTCTGAAATCATGTGATGCTCTTACAACACGGAGATAACGTGGAGGGTGGAGATCCAGCAGCCGTGTGTGTCTCTGAAGCACGAATTTCAGCTGCCGACTCCACCGTACCCCTGGTTTGATGGACTCATCAGAATGGCTCCATCATGGGAACCCCTGGAAAAATGGTCAGTGAAGGAGCTTGTTCATCCTCTCATTTGTAATCCGGTGAATTGGCCAGCTACTCCCTAGCACTCTATCAATTTACTCAATATACTGCAACACCCAGAGGAATAGAGAGCAATAAACAGCATTATAGCACTCAATTATACTCGGAGAAGGCAGAGGATAACTAGAGAATTCTAAAACAGAACCGTTCTCCTTTGCCTGAAATGATGGGCTATCTCATTTTTTTTAACAACGTGAATTCTTTAAGGAAAAAAAAATAGCTCGTTTTCTAACATAAAATCTGTGTTAAATTTAAGTGTTTTCCACAGACCTTTGAGGTTCTCAGAGTATGGACATGTAGGATCCTGTTTTGTGGGGTCTAGTATTTTGCACAGCGCTTTTTAATGGTGACCCTGTTTTGTTATCTACATTTTATTTTTTCCAGCCATGAGTTGAACGGAGCTATCTGAGCTATTATCATTCTTTGATGAAGAGCCTGAGGCCCAGAGAGCGTATTGTCACTGCCTCAGGTCACATGATAAAACAGTGCCAAGGGGACAGCCACCTCGGCACCGGACGGAGACACCCATCACTTGACAAAGAGTGTGCATTGACCTGAAAGGGGGTCTTCTCCATGTGATCCATGGTGCCCAGGTCTGCACTCATTTGATCGATTCGAGACCGCTTCTCAACAGAGACGGGGGGGGGGGGGGGGGGGGGGT
>JAPYYM010000258.1:0-14920 GCA_028534135.1 Potos flavus
TCCAAGCCAAGACAATGAGGCTTAGAGACTGAGTTTCTCCTCCTTTGCTGTTAGTCTGAAATTTGTTTTTTGTTGTCTCAATACAATCTATATAGGCTTAAAATCAAAATAAAACTAAACACCAACGGTAAGAAATGCTTGAAACCTGTGAGATCCTATCTGATTTAAGATCTGGGATATAAAACCTGCGGTACCTACAAGCCAATTATTCCTTCCACAACAATGGATTTCGCCCACCAAATTCCATCTTGCATTTTCTTATGCACAGATGTCCTGTTTGCTTTGCTAATGGAAGAAATGCTCTTCTCTTTCTTCACGTAACAGTAAACTTAATAAAGAAGTCGGATATCATTGCTTTCTGAAATGCAATCGCTAGTTAATTTTTGCAGTTTAGCATCTGCTTCCCAGTAATATTAAAAAACTGAGTTCTTGAATGTAAGCATCATCAAAAATAAATGATTTTTTTTTTTCAAAAAGTAATTTCCTTTGTAAACTCACAAATCTATTGGTTCACATAGTTCTATGGCAGCTGTATAGATTTCAAACTAACTCCATTATGGTATTTGCCTTTAATTATCCACAAACAGTTTGTTTTTTTTTTTTAAGGTATCAATCAGAATTTGGCCTTGCTGTACATTGGGAGCCAATTTGTAGTGGGGTCATAGACCCCACTCGGGCCCCCCACAGGCCATATCCTTCTTCACAAGGCAAGGAGTCCTGGGGACAGTAGAACTTGCCTTAAGGATGATCAGCTTTTTAAAGAACCAGTCGGGCACAGCCATGGTAGACAAAATAACAATAATGCTAATAATTAATAATAATAAAACATAATTACATACATAAGTGTTATTAATTTGTCACTAAAATATGAAAGATAAGCATCCATTTGAAATTATATTACCATGTTTGGCATTATTTACTTCTCTCTTGCATAAATGTTATTATTTAAACAAAACAATTGGCTAGTTAACAGTGGCAGTAAATAGTAATTAATAAGACTAAACAGATACTTTGTAATTGCTTTCATTTTCATTATCTAAACTTTTCAAAAGAGTTCTGGAAACATGATGACAATACTTAACAATGTGAAAAATCACACTTGTGCTATCTCAATACAAAACACACCAGTTAATCCACAGGCAGAGTAGCTGCCTCCTGTTCCTACTCAGAATGAGGACCCACTTCAGATGCTGACTTTGGTCACATCCTTCAGAGGGAGCAGCAAGGGGCCACCCGCCTTTGTGGACCACAAACTACATTTGCTGACAGAAACGATCAGGGGACAACCCACTTACAAGGACAACGGAAGATGGATAATCTGCACCATATCTATTTCGCACTAAAACAGGGTTGCCATCATATGGATTTTTCACTCTTAATCTTCTGACACAAGATTGAAAAGTGGGGCTTTTAACATCCCAATGAAGGGTTTCACAGGACATGGGACTTCTGTTGCTAAAAGCAAGTCAGATTCAGGTAAACCAATGTGGTCACCAGACCTGCCCTGTAAGAGTCCACACCAACTCCATAACCACCATTTTCCAGATCGTACTCTGGGGGCCTGGAGCTCCAGAATACCTTGCATGAATGGCCTCAAGAATGCTTCTGGAACCTGCACAGTCTTGTCTTCTGGGTTTGCTCCTCACTGTGCCATTGGTAATCATGTACCTCACGGGAAAGTTAGGGCTCTTTGCGGGGATGTGGGTGGAGCTTAGGCAAGAGGTTGGGGTGTCTATAGGCATGATGGAGTGGTCCCTGGAAATTACAACAGAGCAGATCTGGAAAGAGTGAGGCTAGATCTGAGACTGTCCTCATGTTTCTATGTTTGATACAGAATTCTAAGGAGTGAGAGACTTTTACCTGAATGGGCTTCCAGGTTATTTTGCAAGCATCTTTTTCAGTTAAAGCTAGAACTACCCTATGACCCAGCAATTGCACTACTAGGTATTTACCCAAAAGATACAAAAATACTGATTCAAAGGGGTCCATGTACCCCGATGTTTATAGCAGCATTATCAACAACAGCCAAATTATGGAAAGAGCTTAAATGCCCATCGCAATGATGAATGGATAAAGAAGATGTGGATATATTATATATACAATGGAATATTACTCAGCCATCAAAAAGATGAAATCTTGACATTTGCAACGACATGGATGGAGCTAGACTGTATTATGCCAAGAGAAATCAGTCAAGAGAAAGTCAAATACCATATGATTTCACTCATCTGTGGAATTTAAGAAATGAAACAGATGAACGTAGGGGAAGGGGAAAAAAAGAAAGGGAAACAAACCATAAGAGACTCTTAACAATAGACAATAAACTAAGGATTGTTGGAGGGAAGTGGGCAGGGGGATGGGCTAAATGAGTGATGGGTATTAAGGAGGATACTTGCTGAATTGAGCATTGGGTGTGATATGTAAGTGATGAATCACTAAATTCTACTCCTGAAACCAATATTATACTATATGTTAAGTAACTAGAATTTAAATAAAAATTTGAAAATATAAAAAATGAATTAAAAAAATAAGGTATCTTTTTCTAGGTAGAATAATAGAGCACCTTTTACTTATTTGCTGGCCTGATTTATGAATTTTACATATGTGTAGAGCAGAAATGGTACGTGGATGTCCATTTGTACTTTTATTACCCTGGCAAACATTAGGGGTGAGCATTGCCTGATGCAGGATGAAGCTTGTCCAATTTAAACTTTGCTTGTAAGTCTGGCCCAAGACCACCAGAGGGCAATCTCGACCTGCAATGTTCAGCCCCAAAGCTCCAAGCCAGGTATGGATTTCCAGCTGATCTCATAGGCCAAAGGTTTTTCCTATTTTTTAAAAATATCTCTTTCTCCACAGCAGGACTGGATCCAGGAATCTGGAGAGGTTATCACCTAGAACCCTACCTCCAGACAGAACCACACTAAATCAATCCAGATAGATGTCTGTGTCCAAAAGCAAATCATATTCTATTCCTTTGTAAATTTTAATAGGGATATTCTGGGTGCTACAACTGTGGATAATTTGCATTCCTCTTTTCATATTTTTCTTTATTAAAAAGAAAAACAGTAAAGTTTTGGTTTTTTTTTTTTCTTTTAAAGCTGGAGAGGAATTCTTTGTCTTAACCTCAGTGACTAGTGTTATCTGAGAATCTTTACTGTCAGGGCAGCTTAAATGCTGCCAAATTATGCAGAGAAGATTAGTAATAGGACTGAGCATTGAAGAGAAAGGTCACATAAACACAGGAAGCAGGAAAAGCCAAATAACTGCCTTAGGCTTAGAAAAAGGTTAGTCGGGGTTTTGTCTATAAGAAAAGAAAACGATCGTAATTCATTAAATATTTCTTTCCTCATGGCCCCCTCACGCCCATCCCAACTCTGTAGCACTCAGCCATGCATGACTGGTCGGAAACACCTCCTATCATAATAGCTCGGTGACGCAATCTGCACCTGCAAGTAGGCGGTCCATTTAAAAATGTCCTATTAGGGCAAGCACTGGAGTGATATGCACACTCTGGAGAGGGAAATGCGGGTGGCCTGAGGCACTGGGGAGGGAAGAGGCCATGTGGCCTCTAGCTGATCTGCTCACTGTTACCAAGCTCAACCTGCTTTCAAAAAACAAGAGGCATAAGAGAAAACAAACTCAGACTGTCCTTACTTATCATCTTCCTTGTCCATTAACTTCCAATGACCAATAACATCACTGAACAGAGAACTTGAAATTCTCATATGAAATTAATGAAAACAAAAAATCTACACTATATACTACTCCATCCCCTGTAGCCATATAGTAAACACATATTTGAGATCAGTGATCTCAATACAGAGTAAGAAGCCCACACAAATCTACTCATAACATCCTTCTTTTCTATGGCACCTGCCAGGGTACAAATTCTAGTCCCTCCGTTTAATACATTTGTAACATCTTCATGTGTCCATTTTAGGGTAGTAACCATATTTAGAGGGTATGATAATTATATTAGTTATTATATGTAAAGCACTTAGACCACTGTCTATGTAGAGCAAATATTATCTAACTACTTGCTTCTATTATTATCACTATTACTAATTACCAGGGACTATCAGACACACTGTTGAATAGTATGGAGGAAAGCTT
This sequence comes from Potos flavus, assembly GCA_028534135.1. Lineage (NCBI taxonomy): Eukaryota > Metazoa > Chordata > Mammalia > Carnivora > Procyonidae > Potos > Potos flavus. The sequence continues at coordinate 4,117 of JAPYYM010000258.1, forward strand.
GCTTTCATAAACCCAAGACAGAGTCGTAGAAGAGTTCAATTTATTTCTGTCCTCTCAGGCTTCACCTAAAAGGAGAAATTTATGATCTAAGAACCCCAGAGGAAAGCCTTTGGAAAAATTGAGAAATTTCTATTATATTGCTTTCTCATCTTTTTTAGGGAAATGTTTTTCTTAGACTCTTTGACTGCCGTCATGTTCACTATACAAAAACTTCTCAAACACTCCTTCTAAATTATAAATAATATAAAATATTTAGTTTAAAATCAAGCTAAAATCATGTCAGTGTTGTGAGAGAAGTGGAGATATGGAAAGTTTAGAAAAAAACTAGAACTAGGATCAGAGCTAAAGACTCATAAGCATATCGTCAAGGAGCTAATTTTCTGGGAGAAGGAATGTTATATCCTACTACCTGATGGGATTGGCTAAGTTGTAAAGTATGGGAAGTTTATCCTCCACACTTATAACTTCCCCTCTCTGTGCTGCCTACCCCCATCTTGGTGACATCTCTTCTCTCAGGACAATGTTGTATTTTATATAATCAAAAATATCTCAGGGATAAGTTTGTTGTTCTCTCATGTTTTAAAATATCCAGGATAAAAATAAAATAAAATAATAAAATAAAATAAAATATCCAGGATAGAATGGTGGCTCCATAGGGTCCTTAATGACTCAAGTGGCTTTCTCTGTGCCTTGACGTCTTCAGGAGATTTCTTCCACCTCTTGGTTTAAAATGGCTGCTGGAGCTCCAGCCATTCCGTCTGCCCTATAGGTCACAAGAAGAAAAGGGAAAAGAAGGACAGTTTTATGTTTGTTTGTTTGTCTTTGAGGAAACTTCCAAGAAATCCCCTACTTTTTTTTTTTCTTTTTCTATTGACTGTATCTTAGTCTCATAGCCCTCCTAGCTACAGTAGAGACTGGCAACCATAGTCCTTAGACAGAACAACCACACACCTAGCAAAAATTAGTGTTCTGTTAAAAAAGGAAGAAGGGAATGAAAGCATGTTGAGGTAGGCAACCAAACCCATTTGTATTTTTTCTTCCTTAGTCATATTTTCTCAGGGCCCTTCATGTTTCTCAAAACTTTTCTTCAGAAAAGAATCTGAGATTCACTCTTGTAGAAGAGATGGATAAAGAATCAAAGCATTAATCTTGACCAAGGAATTTGAATTACCATAGGATGAAAGCCTTAAGTAAGGTTATTAAACATTGCTAGTAAATTTTCAACAGAGGGAGAAGGAGAATAAAGAGAGTAGAGGCAGTGTTGACAGGAAAGGGGTTGAACTCCCTGCAAGTACACAGCCCCGCCTCACCTGAGGCCAGGCACCTGGCACTAAAAATCCCAACATGATCTTCGACTTGTAGCTAGCTTCATGGATACGGAAGAAGTCCTGCCTTTGTAAACAGCTGCTCTCAGGTTGGAAGAAAGTCTACCTGTTCTCAAGGTCAGGAGTAAATTGTTTAAATGGGCGGCATTCCCTAAGTTTACAGCAGTCTACATCTGAAAGGTTAGCCCTACATCAGAGCTGGAAAATGCTTAATACAGATCAGGATTCTTATGCAAATCAATACCCTTGTGTAGCTAAATGACTGGATTCCTCCTCTCAGTTGCCCATCTTAGGTACACGGCCTTGCCTTACTGAGCCTCAGTCTCTTGGATTATGAAGCAAGCTGGCTGCAGGGCATGATCTCTGAGGTCTCTTCTAACATTCAGTGATGCTCTGCTGGGTGTGCAAGAGGCAGTCCTGGGCTATGTGCACAGGGAATTAGTTCCGTCTGTGATATTAATGGGGAATTATTCTAAGCCCCAGTTGGTTAATTGGCAGTTAGGCTGAACTCTGCTTGTTTGCATTAAATATATGCAACATTTATGACAAATAGAGTGGTAAATAATAGACTAATTAATCATAACTTAACAATGACATGCACCAGAGAAACCCATCTTCTCCCTTACCTGAAACACTCACCCCTACAACCACCAGCTCCATTGAACAAGCCCTCCCTATGCCATGGCCATCCGCTCCTCCCAAACAGTATCATAACACATTTGAGTGACTATTGCCATTTGAAATAAGTGAAATAGCATGTTATCTTTACTCCTCATCATTTATGATCGCTAACTAAGTCATTCAATTCCATGTAGGGACAGCCTGGAATTCCTCAGCACCTTCCCCTTCTGTCTCCTCATGATGAACTCCTAGGTCTCCCTGAGGACTCAGTTCCGGCTCAGCTCCAGGGCCCCTGCCCGTAATACCCCCCACCTGCAGCCCGACTGCTGCCGAAAACCTGAACCTGCTTCTATTTCCAGAGTTGTTTAATAGAGTAGTCGTAATTACCTGTTCTATAACTTCTTCCTCCGTGCACTATAAATTCCATGAAATCACTGCTGTTTCTCGTACACCAGCACAGGAGTATTTAGTAAATAATCTCTCAGTGAGTGAAGGAATGAGTAAGCTCAGAGAGTGTGTGGTGAGAACCCATTTGCAGTAGAGCCAACAATGCAAACACAGAACTTCTGGTAAAAGGGGAATAAACTGCCTTACCAGGAAACAGGAGTCTACTTATCCCTGTAGAATCTGCAGCCTGGGGCAAATGACTTCGCAGGTCCTTCCCTCGCCAACTTTTCTACTAGAAAAATCTTAAAATTCACATCGAGCGAAGTTTTTTAAGTGCTGACAGACTTATAGCATAAGCATCAGGCATAGCTCAGATAGAAGCATTCAGGGCATATGACAGTAGTAATAACAGTAATAATAAAAATACGTATATAATTTCTGAAGTACTTTCACAGATACTATTCCATTTGATTTTTACCACAGCCGGGTCGGGGGGGGGGGGCGGTTACTATCGTGATCCTGCTTCAGCTAGTAAAGAAAATGCAACTCTAAGGAGTTAGATGTCTCCCCAAGCTCAAGAACATGGTAAGTGGTAGAACTAGAACCCAACCCAGATTGTTTGGCTCCAAATGCAGTGGCCTTTGTACTGTTCTCTCATGACATGGTTGTCAAAGGAGAAGCAATTTCAAACACTGGGATGCATATCGTCCCGGGGACAGTGGGAGGAGAATGTCAGCCAGCCTGTCTCTGTCCCTCTCATGTTTCTGGACAGAGGACTTGGTTTTCTTGCCTCAGCATTTAGTCACTTGGAGTCCTGTCCCAGGGTTGTAACTCCGAGCTTCTGTCACTCTGGCAGCAGCACCCCAGAGATACAGGATCCTAACGTGATGGCCCTAATTGGCGAGTCTACATTTAATGGCTTTGGGCAGAGATTTCCCCTATGGTGAATCACCCTTCAATCATCAGTGAGTCAGGCCATTTAACTCTAATCTTAAATTCATACTTCATAAACAGTTCCACTTACTTCAGACATCTTTAATTTAAACGCTAGGGGCAATGGGAACAGCAATTGCAAGAAGTCCCCTCCCAGAGAGAAAAGAGAGTGGAAAATGAAAGCAGATGTCCCTTTTCATTCTCAATAGAAATATCCATTATTATAGCATCTCCTCCTCCCTCCCTACTCTGTGGTCACCTCCAGGATTCCTCAATGATGAAAGAGGGAACAATCCAAAGTGCATTTGCAATCTGGCCTCCGAGTTGTGGGATTAATCCAGACACAGAGATCACCGATTATTACAACAGTGATGGAGGAACTCCACAGGTGTGACTTGAAATATCCTCTCAGCTTTCCACAGGGCTTCCCTGGGTGGAGAAAGTGGAACAACTTTGGTTTGGTGCTTCATTAGTGCTCATCTCTGAAACCCAAATGATACCACAAAGCTACAGACCGGGATTGTTCTGTCCAAAGAGGAAAGAAAGGCCTGATTTACAACCCCAGGCATAGTAAAAAAGATCCTAGACTGAAATTCTCGGCAGTACTGTCAAACAGCTGTCTAATGGGGGCACTACTTACAGTTAAGGGGCCGAATCATGGTCGGCTTATAAACTTCTATATATAACACAATAAAACAATAAAACTAAAACAATTTAGTGATTTTAGAAAGGGATGAAAATATTAGGGAATAGATTGTACGCTTTCAAACCAAGGACATACTTCTAATGCCTGATCCTCAGAGCATTCATTTCTAGACCATCAAATAAATGATAATTTTTGGAACACACTTTACATTATACATACCAGGCAAGAGATATATAAATAATATACATAGAGAATGGTCTCAAGACATGTCCTCAAAGAGCTGCCAGTCTATCCAAAAATTCAGATGAAGGGTAAGGTTCACATTACCAGTGTTACGCAGTACTTTGCAAAAAACCAGAATGACTCTGCTCCTTGTCTCATACTTAGATCCTTGGGCAGAAAATGATGCATTAACATTTAGTGTTTATACCAGGCAAAAAGCTCCAAAACACCTATCACTCTATATCACTTAATATGGAGTGAGTCCATATTAAGCCAATTAATACGGTCCTATTAAGTATTTTAATAGGACTTGCTCTATGAGCTCTATTCCTGGTCTACTCCCATGATGTTTCACTCATGGTTTTAAGGGTAGCTGCAGGCTATTCCAGAGTCCAGGCTTTCAGTTTCCTTCATTACTGAGCTGAGGAAGATAGATAACATAGGCTTGGTGATCACACTCTGTTTTTCATCTTTTTCTGAGACAGAAGACTTCTTACTCCGTATAAGCACACTCTGAGGGTAACTGTTATGTTCAGAGACAGCCCAGTGCAGTCACAGGGAAATTCAGATATCTTACTTTTCCTCCTTTGACCTTCTGTATGACTATCCTAATGTGATATCTCTATGTCAAAAGTGCTCCATGTGTGGCCTCCTTCTACATACACCTTTTCTGAGAAAATGCTGAAGTAAATGTTTTTTGTCTACGGTGCCCTCCTTCATCTATATTTCCCTTTATGTAATCTTCTCAAATGTTCCAGTGTGTTTATACCCAAGTTCTAATTTCCCACATGCCTGGCTCTATCTTACCTGCAAAAGCAACTTCTCACTCCTATTAGTACTTTAAGATCAAGGTGAGGTTGGCTGTTTTCCATTTCGTATATTACCAGTGGAGCCAATTCCAGTTCTCCTGCCCACAGATGTGGGTGGGTGACTTGATCACATGTGAATGGGGTACTCAAGTACCCAGGCCAGTGGGGTTGGTTTGTGACTCAAACAGGGTCAATCAGACTCTTCTCTGACTTTGGACATCCGAGTGCTGAGAGAAGTTCATGTAGGCAAAAGCCTGTCCAAGCATAAAACCAACAGAAACAGGAAGTAGAGTCAAGACAGGGATGAGAGTGAGAAAGGGGGAAGGGAGAAAGAGAGAGACAGAAGAGAGTTTAGAAGACGTGTCCCAAGCCATCGTAACTGAACCCGGCTGGCACTGCCCTTGGACTTTCCAGTTACCTAAGTCAATACATTATATCAAAAAAAAAAAAAAAAAAAAAAGTTTGGACACAATGAACTACTGTCTGTAACTATTTGTCCTCACTGTGTACCTGTCCTGGAATCTGCACCTGGCTTCCTTGTTTAACTCCACCAGATGTGACCTCAGAGTTATTAACAGAATTTCATGCTCAGATTCCTGGATGAGGTTTTATAATCTCCCTGGTGCTAAGTGGGTTTCTCATGCTGGCCATGCCTCTGCCTCTGTTTTTGCTTTATAGGTAAGTTTTAGTCTGGCTTCTGATCTTCTAGCAATGTCAGCTCATTTAAGCACACCACACTCCACTGCCTTTCTCATCCCACCCTTGGTTTTCTCTGCTCTTCCCACTTGGCCTTGAAAGCACACGGCAACCTTACCCACCTTCACGGCTGCGATTTGACACCAATTCTGAATATCTGGTAGCACTTGAAAAGAAAATACCCAAATCGTAGGAATATGTCCCCACTAGTACTGCAGCTCATACTTCCTCATTTTGAAAACAGAGACGTTGTAAGTGAAAAGGAATACAGGTGTGATTTTGAGCAGCTGGACAGGTCAGGGGGCTTGAGCTCTCCCAGCATTCTTCAAGCAGGGTCACACTTAAGATGTTTGTTGTTTCCTGCTCTGCTCATTCTCCCTTCTAAGGAAATCTGCTCCACCTATAGTCTCTGCTACCTAGTGGGTCATGTTTTCTACTGTGTTCCCCTGTCCTCTTGGAATTCAAGTCAAGCAGGTGATAGCAGAATTGACAGAGAGAAACATCTACATTTTGAATATTTGACTCACACTGAAGGAGAAACACTGCAAGACTTCAAAGAAGGTCCATGAGTAACCATGAACATTGACTCATTAAAAAAAAAAAAGATTTTTCATACCATTATACATGAAAGAAATTAATATTCCCCTTCTGAGCTCCTGGTGCTTACGTAGCTAGGTGACTCCCTGCCCTTGCAACAAACCGTATAAGTCCAAAAAATCTTATAAAATGATAGTGTCTCTATTACCAAAAATATAAGGGTGGCTCTGATCATCCTGATAGATTAAGCCAAGGCAGAGTGCTGGGGGGCAGGGACCTGGGGGGCAGGGTGTGTGTGTGAAATGCGTGATTGTGTTCAACAGAAAGGAGAACACAAGTCAATTTTAGCACAACCTGATTTTGACTTAAGAGAAGAAAGGGGCAATTCTAATCTCTGATCCCTTTTTCCATTACATATCTTCTAGAAGTCTTTTTCTTACTTTCCAAGGATGAGATGAATCATTTATATAAATGTTGCATATCAGTTAGGGTAATTTGGTTGAAAGCAAGGCATACCACATTAAGCAAAAGAGGGGTTTATTAAAAAGATATTAGGAATTTATGGAACTCAAGAAAGGCTATATAACAAATTATTTTCAAAACTTCATTCAATATAGTTACAGATTCACAAAAAGTTGCATAGATAGTATGGAATCGTTCTGCGTAATCTTCATCCAGTTTCCTTCGATGGTTACATCTTATATAATTAATAGTGCTATGTACTGAAACAGAAAATTGACATTTGCATATTGGCGTGTGTGTGTGTGTGTTTCTATGTTGTTGTAACAACTGTGTAGATTTATGTAACTACGACTTGTAATTATGGTACAGAACCATTCAGTTCCCACAAAGGAATCCCTTTTATTCCTTTTTATGGTTACATAAAATCGTCTCCTCCTTCCCAACCTTCCTAACCCCCAGTAACCACTTATCTGTCCTTCACCTCTATAGTTTTGTCCTTTCAAAACTGCTATAGAAATGGAATCACACAGCATGCCACCTCTTCAGATTGGCTTTTTTTTTTTTTTCATTCAACATAAGGCCCTTGGCATGCATCGAAGTTCTTGATGTATCAATAGTTTATTTCTTTTGATTGCTGAGTAGTCTCCCATGATATTGTGGGAGCACGTTTTTTTTAATCATTCACCTATTGTGAGGAATGTGACCCGTTTCCTGTTCTTGGCTAGTACAAATAAGCCTGCTAGAAAAAATCATTGTACAGGTCTTTGTGTGAACATCAATTTTCACTTCTCCAAGATAAATGCCCAGGACTGTGATTGCTAAATTACAAGGTTAAATGTATGTATGTTGTTGCAATTTTTGAGAAGTTACCAAACTATTTTCCAAAGTGATTGCATCATTTTACATTTCCACCAACGATGTATGAGAGATCCAGCTTCTCTGCATTCTTGCCAGAATTTGGTATTGTCACTATTTTTAATTTTAGCCATTCTGAAATGTTGTAGTGCTATCTCATTGTTGTCTTAATTTGTGTTTCCTTAATGGCTAGTAATGTTGAACATCTTTTAGTTTGCTTATATGCCTGCCTTATGTCCTTTTGGGTAAAATGTCTCTTTGTGTCTGTGCCCATTTTCTAATTGGATTGTTTAAATTTTTTATCGTTGAGTCTTAAGAGTTCTTTATATATTCTAGATATGAATCCTTTGTCAGACATGGTTTGAAAATATTTTCTCCCTCTCTGTAGTTTGTCTCTTTGTACCATACCCTGGTCTTTCATAGAACAAAAGATTTTAATTTTGATAAGGTCCAATTTATGTACTTTATTTCTTTTATAGATTACGTTTTTGGTGTCACACATTCCCAAACTCACTATCAAGCCTTAGGTTGCAGAGGTTTTCTCTTATGGTTTCGTCAAACAGATTTGTGTTTCTGCATTTTGTATTTAAATTTATGATCCATTTTGAGTTAATTTTTGTGTGAGGTGTGAAGTTTAGGTCGAAGATCTTTTTTTTTTTTTTTTTTTGCCTATGTATATATAATTATTCCAGCATCATTTATTAAAAGGACTATCCCTCCTCCATTGAATTGCTTTTATACTCTAATAAAAAAAATTAGTTGGCTCCACTGACATGGGGTTACTTCTGGGTTCTCTGTTATTTTCTCTTGACATATGTGCCTATCTCTCCGCAAATACTACACATTCTAGGTTGCTATAACTATATAATATATAACTCTGAAAAAGAGGTAGTTATTCCTCCCACTTTATACTGCCATCCTTCCCGAAATTTTAAGCAATTCTAGTTCTTTTCTATTTCCACGTAAATTTTAGAATAATCTTGTCAATATCTGCAAAATAGTCTTGTGGGAATACTGATAGGAATTGCATTAGGACAACTGACATCTTTACTAAGTTGGGTCTTTGAATCAATGAAAAGTATGTCTTTCCATTTACTTATTTTTTGTATTTCTTTCATCCATGGTTTGCAGTTTTCAGTATACAAATCTTGTACATGTTTTTTTAGATTTATACCTAAATATTTCATAATATCGGGTGATTATAAATGATTTTGTGTTTTTCATTTCAGTTTCAATGATTTTATTGCTAATGTAATCAAATAAAATTAATCTCTGTATGTTGATCTTGTATCCCTAAATTGTTAAACTCACTTACTTGTTCTAAGAGTTCCTTTGTAGATGCCTTGAGATTTCTACAAAGACAATCATGTCATCTGCAGATAGAGACAGTTTTCGTTCTTCCTTTTCAATCTGTGTTGTATTTATTTCTCTTTCCTGTCTTACTATACTGGCTAGAATTTCTAGTATGATATTGAATGGTAGTGGACATCTTTAATTTTTTTCTCATTTTTAGGAGAAAAGCATTCAGTCTTTCACCATTAAGTATATTGGCTGTAGGTCTTTTTGCAGATGTGCTTTATCAAATTGAGGAAGTGCTTTATTCCTAGCTTCCTGAGAGTTTTAACCATGAATAAATGTTGAATTTTATTAAATTTTTTTTGCAACAATCTATATAATCATGATTTTTTTCCCTTACCTGTTAATATAGTGGATTACATCATTTGATTTTCAAATACTGAAACAAGTGCCTCCTTAGCACTGTAGGCAGCGCCTCAGTGTCAAATACTGAAACAGTCTTGCACCCCTGGAATAAAACCAACTTAGTTATGGTGCATCCCTTTCCCATGTATTGCTGAATTCTGAATTCAAATAATCTGCTATTATTTGGGTAAGGATTTTTACATCTATATTCATGAAAAATATTGGTCTATAGTAGAGTTTTTGTAGTATTTCAGATTGATATTTTCAAGTAAGGTCTGTAGCGGTAGCCTTTATTTCTATCGTTGGCAACTTATGTCTTCTCTCTATTTCCATTTGCCAGTCTTCCAAGAGATTTCTTTTAATTTTATTGATCTTTCCAGAGAACCAGCTTTTTATTTCATTAGATTTCTCTATTATTTTCTGCTTTCAATTTCATTGAATTCTGGTCTTCATTATTTCCTTCCTTATGTTTGTTTTGGGTAAATATTGATCTTCCGTCTTTAGATCATGAAGTGGGAGCTTAGATTATTGATTTAGACTTTTCTTCTTTTCTAATGTAAGTATTTAGTCATAGAAATATCCCTGTAAACACTACTTTCACTCTGTCCCACACATTTTGATATGTTGGATTTTCATTTTCAGTAAGTTCAATATATGCATATACTTTTTCCCCTTAAAACTTCCTCTTTGACTCATGGATTATTTAAAAATGTGTTTCCAAGTATTTAGAGATTTGCCTCTTATCTTTCTATTATTGATTTCTAGTTTGATTCTATTGTGACCAGTAAACACAATCTGTATGATTCCAGTTATTTTAGTTTGGTGAGACTTGTTTCCTAAGATATATATTTGATCTATGTTCTGTGAGTTCTGAAAAAATATATATTCTACCATTGCTGGATGAAGTGTTCTATGAATATCAATTAAATCACGTCAATTGTGTTATCGAATTCTTCTATATGCTTGCTGATTTTCTTTTTCTTTTTTTTTTTACTTGCTGATTTTCTGTCCAGTTGTTCTATCAACTGTTGAGAGAGGAGTACTGAAGTCTGCAACTCTAATTGTGAATTAATATTTATATTGCATATCAGTTCTATCAATATTTTCATCACATATTTTGCAGCTCTTTTGTTTGATGTATACAACTAGAATTGCTATATCTTCTAAATGGATTGATCCTTTTATCATGTAATGTCTCTATCTGTCTTTGATAATTTTTTTGCTCTGAAGTTTACCTTATCTAATTTTATATAGCCACTCCTACTTTTATTAATTAATGTTTCCATGGTATATACTTTTTCATTCTTTCACTTTGAGCCTATCTATACTGTCATTTTGAAGTGAATTTCTTATAGAGAGCATATGGGAAGGTTTTTTTTTTTTTTAACATTTTATTCATTTATTTGACAGAAAGAGACACAGCGAGAGAAGGAAACACAAGCAGGGGGAGTGGGAGAGAGAGAGAAGCAGGCTTCCCACTGAGCAGGGAGCCTGATGCGGGGCTCGATCCCAGGACCCCAGGATCATGACCTGAGCTGAAGGCAGACACTTAACAACTGAGCCACCCAGGCGCCCCTGGAAAGTTTTTACTAAAGTACTTTTTCAGTGTC
>JAPYYM010002580.1:0-12108 GCA_028534135.1 Potos flavus
AGTGGTATGCATTTGGTGTATATAAAATGTTTGTTGTTGTTACTAGAGAGATTTATCCTTTGCACCAAGATCAAGGCTTTATTGTGATATCATCAAATTTTTAGGGATTATACATAAAGGCAGTAATAATGATATTTGGTAATGTTTATCTCTTATTAGAAAGTATGTGGCTATTTCCTCTTAAGGCAGTTTTTCCTGTGGAATGTAGAATGAAAATGTAATACTTAAATTAGTCTTTCGTCAAGTTCTCAGGGGAAGGAGGTTGAGTGAGTGAGTTGACACAAGAAATAGCATTTATTTCCTCTCTTTGATATACCACATTAGGTTTATCAATTTGTGAATCATTTACAGAGTGACTGTCAATTTGATGGTTTAACAAGTCCATTTCCCTTGTAATAAATATTTGTATTATGTTTATTTTTATTCACCACAAGGTTATTTAGTGCCTGAAAGTCATATGGGTTTTCCAGAGGCAACTAAGCACTTTATTAATTTATATACAATTTAAGATCGAAATACATTGAAATTCTTGCAGGAGAGTGATTCATTCCACACTACTTAGAAAACTATAGAAGCACTTTTATTTGAGTCCCACATAATTCTTTAAACTGTCTAATTATGAAGAGCTGCAAACTAGCCAAGTATGTGACTAATCAGATTCTTGTATTTTCTCTTCTGATCTGAGAACTGAATCAGCAGCTCCTTTTGTTTTAATAAGAATAAAACTATCCTTGATAGTTTGTAAAGCTTCCCTTTCTCCTAATTATAAATTTGCTATTTACATTTACCCAAGAGTGTTTATATAGTTATAGATAAATGTAAAGACAAAGATGGGCTACTGATACAAATTTCTCGTACATAAATTGATATATATGTAGACTGGGTATTCTGATATACATTTTCAGATTATTTTGGCTTCAATATTTCTCTAAGAGAAAATTTAGACATATGGGTTGTGTAGGAGTTTGAGAGACAGACAGAGAAGTGGTATAACAATTTGGGGTAAATCTTCAAATGTTTTGTTACTTTCCTGTTTTTACGTTCATGGAATCCTATAGTTCTAGAGAGTGGTCCTATGAACTGAACAACATGATGGCAACCTCCTTGATAATACTTATTTTGTCCTAACATAGTCTACTATGAATAATATAAACTGTTGTTTTGATACCTAATCTTCCTGTTAAGACAAAATGTGGTGACTTCATTATATACTCAGGTGACAAAAGGAAATTTTCAAGTACCCTGGCCAAATGCTAGAGCACTTTAAAGTCTTTTCTTAATATAAAAAAACCAAGTCCCAGAGAATACATGCATCACTGAAATATTTGCAAATCCCATGTTAATTGTCATCTTTCCCATTTATTTCAGGCTAAAAAATTTCCAGAGAAATTTTAGGCACTGCAATTTTAGACAGTAGGGGGAAATTTTTCAGTGATTCTTGGTTCTATTTTAGTCATTAAAGATGTTTAATGATCCTTACTAAGTTACTTGTATCTTCTCCATGAGTCCCCTAAGCCCTTTCAAAGACTATAAGAGGCAGAAAGAGTATGTAAAAGATTATTTCCCTTTCACTTCTTTCCTAAACATATAGGCAGCTTTTTCTATACACAAGGCATGGACCCTATACAAGTCCTTGAGTATTTCTTTTAACATAAAATACTTCCCATAACGGCTCACTTTCTCTCCTGACTTAGACTCTATTTCCCATTCTTTTGCAAATGATCCCAAAGGGAAGCCTTATGTAGTCCATCCACTATTTCCTTTAAGTGGTCAGATGTAGGGGACACCTGGGTGGCTCAGTTGGTTGAGCAACTGACTCTTGGTTTCAGCTCAAGTCATGACCTCAGTACAGCCCCAGGTGGGGCTCAAGAGAGCAGTCTGCTAGAGATACTCTGCCCCTTGCCTGCTCATGCATGCACACTTTCTCTAAAATAATTAATTAGTTAATTAATTAATAAGGATTTTAAGTCAGGTAGAGAGGAGAACCTGGGTGGCTCAGTCAGTTGGGTGTCTGCCTCTGAGTCAGGTCATAAACTCAGGGTCCTGGGATCAAGCCCAGCGTCAGGCTGCTTGCTCAGTGGTAGGTCTGCTTTCCCTTTCTATTACTTGTGCTCTCTCTCACATGTATTCTCTCTCTCTCTCAAGCTCTCAAATAAATAAAAAATCTAAAATGAAACAGTCAGGTAGAGAAAGATAAATGCTGTATGGTATGGCTTATATGGGGAATCAGAAAAAAAAAAAATCATAGGAACAAAACAATAGAAAAGTGGTTACCAGGAGCTGGGGGTGAGGGTAAGGGAAATAGAATTCCTTTACCAACTTCTCTCTGTCAGTTCTAAGATGAGTAAATTCTGAGGATCTAATGTATGACGTGGTGACTATAGCTGGTAATACTGTATTATATGGTTGAAATTTGCTAAGATGAAAGAACTTGAACATTCTCACCAAAAAAATAAATACCTGAGGTGATGGGCTTGCTAATTAACTCAATGGAAAGATCCTTTCACAATGTATATGGATGCTAAATCATTGTATAGTATACTTTAAACACCTTACAATTGTATTTGTCAATTCTATCTCAAAGCTGGAAAAAAAAAAAGTTGCTTATATAGATAGAAAAATGGAAGTAATTGAATCAATGTCAAGAGTACAAAGCAAATAGGAGAAATTATAAACACTAATACTTTGAAATTGGAGTTCTTGATGAACACAATATTTTATTCTTTAGAGCGCTATATTAACTTTTGAGCTATCACAGATAATTTTAAGACCAGTCCCAGAAATGCATATATTCTCATAGATGTATTATAGTAAGCATATTCTTAGGAGAGCTACATATGTACAAAATAAAAACTATAGCCTTGAATTTATGCATGTAAATTTTGTTTATATTTGATATATTTAGTCCAAAATGATTCTGACACATAACGATAAATTCAGTCACTGTAAGGGGGCGTCTGGGTGGCTGCGTGGGTTAAAGCTTCTGCCTTCACCTCAGGTCATGATCTCAGGGTCCTGGGATCGAGCCCTGCATCGGGATCTCTGTTCAGCAGGGAGCCTGCTTCCCCCCCTCTCTCTGTCTGCCATCTCTGCCTACTTGTGATCTCTTTCTCTGTGTCAAATAAATGAATAAAATCTTAAAAAAAAAAATTAAAAAGTCACAGTAAGAATTTGAGAATCTTTCCCCTATTTTTTGTTTTACATTATTAATTAAAATATTTAGTTTTAATTTCTATGTTAAATAGAATGTATTATTTATTTCCAGGCAATGCTTCCACTTCTAATTTTTCCTACTCACCATTTTATTTTAGTGGAGTACCAGAAGTTTGTTATTTAGGTTTATCTCAAATATAAATAAAATTTGCAACCACGTATTTGGTTTGAGTTAGGGTACTTTGGGAAAAACTTTTGACCCCAAACTTTCTTTTCCACTGGATCTGCTGCCATGGCTCACCATCATGAGTTAACATATTGAAGGTGATGATGTGTCAATAAGAGATATTCATACTTTTAGAGGAGGCATTTTCCAGTCAAAAGCAACGGGTGTGTCTCTAGTAAGTTATATCTTCCTTTCCCCGCAATTTTTTTCTAAACATTCACTGTGCTTGTATTGTTATAAAATCTATATACTTTGTGATCTGTATTATTTCATAGCAAAAAATTCAGATCAAGTGAGAATTTTAGCTTCCCACTCCTATCTATCTATCCATCTGCACTTATTCTCACCACATTAAAGATTTATTCTTTCTCTTTCTCCTATTCCATCCTTAACAATTAAACTTTTGTCCCACAACCCAAACCAAATTGGTCTTATCAAAGTTTCCAGTAAATCAACTTTGCCAAATCCTCTAGGCAATTCTCATTCATTATCCTACTTGGCCTTAGAATAACATTTGATGCAGTTAATCACTTCCTCTTTCTGGAAACATCTTTTCTTGTCTTTCAGGATACCTCACTATTCTGATTTTTCTTGTACTGTATTTGTGGTCACTTCTCAGTCTCCTTTGCTGGCTTTTTCTCGTCTTCCCACAGCTAGATACGGGTTTCCTTCCATTCTTTATCTACTCTCACTCATTGTGTAGTCTCTTGTAGTTACATGGCTTTACACATATTCTGATAACTTGAATCTCTATCTTCACCTTATTTCCTTCTTCGTATCCTAGAACATCCTAGTATACTTCTTTGTATACTAGACTCATATTGAACTGCCTATAGGCATATTTGCTTTGTTACTTAATAGTCCTCTCTAACCTATGAGATCTAGCAGCAAAATCCCAACATGGCCTAATCCCGCCCCTCTTCTAAGCTTACATTACCTCACCTCCTATTCAGCTTTTCACTGCAATAAAATTCATTCTGCTCAAATGTCTATTGCCACATTTTGGCTCCTGAAATCTATTTGAACCAGGCTTTCATTTAAGTCATCAAGGTTTTCCTTTTCACTTGCCATTCTTTCTGAAATATTATCCTGCACGTCATTAAAGATTAAGTTATTTGCTCATCCTTTTCTTGAATTGGTCTTGGCCTTGATTACTACACTGTGATTTTCTCTTTTACTTCTCTGACCTTTTGTTGTTACCCCATAAATATCAATATTCTTCCTAGATCTCTCTCCCTCCTGCAACACACTCATCTTAAGAAATTAGATATATTGTATATCTACATATATGTAATACATATATATGTATATATAACATATATAATACAGTATATATACACACACACACTGTATACATACTATTATATACATACTATATACTAATACATACTATATACATACTAATATATACTATATTACATACTCTCTCTATATATATATATATAAAAAACATACTATGTTCTACAACTATCTTTACTTCTTATAACTATTGTTATATTTTGTATCCTCTCTCTCACTACTTACCATAGTGCTTACCTGTACTCTTCCTGATCTCAACATATGGTTTTAACAACTATTCAAGCATATAAATCAAATATTCTGATATCATCCTCAGTTTTATTCTCTCTTAAAACCACCTGGTTCCCTCTTCATACAAAGGTTCAGTGAATCATTATACCCTGTCAATTCTTATAGTAATAAATGTCTGGGGGATTTGTCTCATTTGATTTCTACTTCCACTGTTGAATTCTAGCCTGAGTTTCAGTGGGTTTTTAAGTATCTTCTTTGCCTCCAGTTCCCTGCCTCCTTCTCTGTGCTTCCTACTCATTTTCTGTACTCTCATAGGATTGATCTTACAAACATGTAAGCCATTCTAATGGTCTCCCATTACTCATATGCTACATTATTATAATGTCCACATGGCTTAATATGTTGTATAAGATCATATGTAAAAATCATCTCTTAGCCTTTTCCCTTTTCATTCTTCCATTCCTATGCCCTAGATAATTCAGCATTTTCTTCCTTGCCACAGTGCTTTAGATGCATTCTTCTTCCTGAAGGACACACCTTCTCCTCTTGAGCCACTCTGACTTTGAGTAAAACAGTCTTCACAAAATTTCCAGTTATTGCATCCTATTCCCTCATTCCACAACATATCAAGTTCTTTCTCTATGCTTTCAATATATGTTGCTTACACAGTTTTTATAGCACTCACCACACCATATTTTAGAAATTTGCTTCGGTCCTCTCTCTTTAGGCTGAGATCTCCAAGAGATAGAAGATAGTGTAGGTATAAATTTCTGAATCCTGTATTAAGACACTGTTTCTGGCACATGGTGTACATCCAGTAAATATTTTCTTCTTTAAAGTAAGTGGTAACACATATGTTCTTTATCAGCCATTAATAGCCTTGCCCCAAATAGCTATTTCAGTAACTAGCCAGCTACTTAACAGAGATAAAAGAGTAGGAGACACAGTGCAGGATACTTTGAATGAAGGAGAAAGGGTCTTGAATGTGGAAGAGTAGGACAGAATGGAAGAAAAGTACAGCAGTAACGGGTTCTGGTATTCAGAGCTCAATACAATAGACAGGAATAAGGGAGAGTGAGGATACAGAAGAACAGGAAGGGAATCACACAGAGAAGGATGGAGTGGTGCTAATGAAACACTCAATGTGCTTTTTCTACTTCACAATCTCTCAAACCCAACCGAGTGGCCATCTTCACTTGGATGATAAAAGTCACAGTCAGTATCAGTGATTTACTATTCACTTACTTTTCTAGTTCATTGCTAACCACTGAGTTATGATTTATCAAAAGTAAAATGTAGATAAAGGCAAAGACATCACTTTTAAAGCCGTATGACTTTAAGAATGGAAAGACTGATACATCAATTGATGGATCTTTGGCTATAATCCAGTCCTCAAACTACAGATGCCGATGTGACAGATGGCACGCTGAAACTCTCTGTTAGCCATGCATCGTGGGTCACAGTAAGAACAGAGAGGTCAAGGCTCAGCATTTGATGAAGTACTGAGCTGAAGTGCTCGGCCCTACTCGTTGTTCCATGAGCACTGCATGCCCCATTGATTAGTAGAGTGGATACTTTAGTTATTTGTAATGCATTCTTTTATTTACCCATAGGATGTCAGAGTTAGAAGAGGCCCCTTAGAGGTTTTTTTTCCCCATTTTGTTTAAAGATGAAGAAACTCATGCAGAAAGTTAAATTTCTTATCTAATATTAATGCCAAGTTAGGGCCAAGATGACAAGCAGAACAGTTGAAACACAGTTCTCAATGTCATGGTCTCCCCACTGTTTTCATTTATAGCATTTCACAGCTTAGTTTCCTGTCTCAACCACCATCAGACCATTCATATCACATCAGTCATAGTAACTGTTCTCTAATCCCTTGAGAGTTTTTGGCTGCCATTCTGAAAACAGTACTTTGATATTAACAACATAAAATTTTCATTTTGAAAAGGCATTAACAAACTTCCCCTAAACTTCCAGTGTGCCATTTTTGGACAATTTTAATATGAGAGAAAAATTTTAACATCACTGTCTAATAATAATACAACTAACTGCTTCATAGATGAAAGAGATCCTAATTGCTAAAAGCATTAGAATATGGCCACTTGTCAGAGAATATCAGAGAAAACTTCTCTATTGACTGGGGAATTTAACTTGATGCATATTCTCTGATTATAGATTCCAGGGGGAAAGCCATCCTCACCCAAGTCTCAAAATAAATTACTAGGTAAAGGTTATTAATTCAAATATGAATGAGGAGTGGTCAAATGGTTCCTTCCTAGATGCTGCAAGGAACCTCCAAAAAATAGTCCTAACTTTAAGTTGGTTTTCATTGTTTTTTACATTTCTGTTATTCAGAAGACTAGGCTAATTTACATATTTAAATTAGGACTATTTGGGGGGAAATAAAATAAACCAATATGATATGTCTTAGGCAAAAAGTGGAAATGTGTTATAATGAAACAGACAGACCATGAAAGTCAATGACAAAATCAGCTGAACCACAGAGCAGTAGTAGAACCAAAAAGCCGAGATTTGCACTTGTCTTTCTTAGCACCACTTGTGTGCTTGTTTCACTCTTCTTTATCTCTATGTATTGGCTTTCGGTACTTCTCTAGCCCACATAGGCAGCAAGTAGTAGTCACTACCCTATTTCCAATGCTTTATTTACCTTCCTTTCTATAATCCTCACCTTCCTGGGGAGAAAACTCTGAGCCTCACGGGTCTAGTCCCATAAACCATAGCCACTGATTCAGAGTAAAAACTGACGACTCAGAGCTATAGTTGAGATTAGAAGACAAGTTTTAAGTAGCTTATTAGGATCCTGGTAGATACTCCAAACAGGTATCCAATATACTCGGGCATAGTTCTTTTTACCAGACTACGCATTCTAGATATTAAGCCAGAGTCTCTAACATTATAAAGAGATTATAAAGAAATTTTCCATGTCATTAATATCAACACTTCCACCACTCATTGAAAATAAAATATTTATAAATTAGTAAAAGAGAGTAGACTTAGAACTAATTATGTTTCTTATCTCAAGAACTCTGGATGCCATGGGTAAAAGGGACGAAATTTATTGGGCACACGCTAGCATTACATTTTTGACTCAAGTATGATCATTTAGCTTATATGAATCTCAAACTTCTCCCTGTGTTTGAATCAGTGGTGAAATGGAATTAGGGGATGATATGGTACTACACTAGTACTGGTAAGAGTATGTTGTGAGTTAATATGAGAAATAAAAATGCTCTTTTTGTCACTGAAATGAAGAGGTCTCCAATAAGGGTTTGATATTGTATTCATTTTTTTTGATAGTATGTGTACGTATGCATGTACATGTATACATATATACACACACAGTGGAAATGCTCTGAATCCACAAGGAAGTTCTAAACAGTGACCAGCTTTGTCTTAGAAAAGTTCTTGTTCTTTCTCCATTGCCATGGAGTTGGTGACAGGTTTCCAGCCACTTAGAGAGGACCAAATCTATTCTATGTATGTATCTCATCATTTTCCTCTATACTTCCATTCTCCTCCCATGACATCATCTGGTTAAAACCAAAGCTTTAAAAACAAACATTATAGAAGGTAAACTATATTAATTTTTGCCTGTTTGATTACAGAGTTTTGTCTTGTAAATAGAAAAAAAATGCCTTTTTAAAGAAAGTCCATTTTAACACTATTTCCCCTAGTGTCTATTTTAAAAAGCCGTTCCACTTTAAAAAGCATATTTTAACATTTTTAAAAAATACCCTGAGAATAGTCTTTGAAGGTTAGAAAAGACATTAAGCTTTCAAGAGTTGGTACAGATCTATGCAAGGTCACTACTAATTTGCTCAGAGTGGCAAACATTTAAAGCAGCTACAGATGAATATAAACCAAGATATTTATGTATAATATTTAACAAAAGGAAAGGAGAGGAACAGTTACTTTGCAATCTATTCCAAAATATAAGGATAAAATCTCAATTTGCTTAGCATGGTGCTTTGCATATGTTTTTTTTTTTTTTTAATCGAATGGGTGTTTTTAATCAAGCTGCTCCATTTTTTAAAATTAAAGATAATTACATTTATTTATTGTATTCATCTCTGATTTTTAGAGGACCTTGATGTTTTCTGGTCCCGTGGTTCTGTTAGTAATAGAAGGAATTTGTACTATTATTTAACTTAAAATGAGAAATCAAAAACCCAGAAAGCAGTACAGAAAATTCTCTTAAGTTTATAATCATATTTTTTTTTCTAAAACTTAATGGCAGAAATAAAAATGAGTATTTCTGGTGATTTATTAAAGTTACTATAGCTTTGGTTTACACACTACAAGTGATTCCTCAAATTCAGGATGATGGTAATGTTGAGGGCATGTATTGTTGGTAGGAGAACAAAGAAGGCAAGTATCTGAGGGAAGTATCCTGGGGCCTCAACTGTTTTAAGACTTTTTTAGGCTGAGTTGCTGGGTAGGGACGCATTTTATCATCAACTTTTTGTATGCTTAAAATATTTCATAATTTATGAAAAACATTTTTAATTGACCCACTATTCTGCTAAATATGACTTATTTATGCTTGACATTACAGTTATGAATAACTCAACAGAAGAAACTTTCAAGTTATAACTGAAGACAGTTTAAAAACCTTATATTTTCTTTCTCTCTTAATAAACCACTTGAAAAAATTACATAAGCTCTCTAGCTAAAAAAAAAGCTCTCTAGCTATATTTTTAAAAGAAATTCTAATGCTCCTATTTTTTTTTATAAGGATGGGAATTTGCATTATAAATCAGATAGTGAAACTTAACCCTTGCTACTTTCTCTGGGTTTATGTTTATTTCTTAGTAAAACAGAATGACCTGCGCTAAATGAAAACGATAATGGCTGTCATTTACTAAGGTCTTATTATGAAACCAGTTCTAGTTCCTATTAATCATTTATCTTTATAATAATCCTGTTAGATATTAACCTAGCTTTACAAAAGAATTAAAAAAAAAAACCCGCTTAGGCCGAAAATTATTTTGTTTTCCAATTTATACGACTAGTGACAGATCTAGTGTTCAAATAAAGGACTGTCAGAGTCCAAACTTGTTGCTCTTCTCTCGCAGATCAAATGTCCCACCAGTGGTAAAATACCAGTAAGACCAACAATAAAGTAATTTAAAGTTTTTTTTGTTTGTTTGTTTGTTTTTTTCCTATTGGTTACTACTGAGTACCTGGAATCATTGATTCTGACCTATGGTAATTTATAAGTGTAGGGTTTTTTGGAGTAAAAAATAAACACAAAAGAGAAGTTCTATTTGGATTTTCTAGAGATGATGAGCCCATTATTAAAGGGACAACATCTTTATACCCTAATACAATTGTAGAAATCAGAGTCCTTCCCTTATAGGAAGAATGGGGGTGACTTCTTTACCAGTTACTGGGATTTTTCAAGTAGTACAATTCTGACTTTCAATGATATATATGATCATTACTGTTGCAGCTGGCATTTGAGTATTGACTAATATCAGCCACCATGTTTACTGCTTTATATAAATTATCTCATTTAATTTTGAGAACAACTCCTTATACTGCATGCCAGTACTACCCTCCTGTCTGAGTCTTAAAGAGGTCTTGGAAGCTACTCAAAGCCAAGAATCTATTGAAAAGTGTAGCAGGGCATCTAATCACAGTCTGACTCCAAATCCCTTAGTCTGAACCACTATGATACATGCCTCTCATTCTGCAGTTATGTGTATGATGCAAAAGAAAGGCTGAAAAAAGAGATAGAGACTGGATAAGAGTCCCCAGTTATTCAAGCTGTCTTTATTTACAAATCTGGTTAACTGTACAGTGTTGAACTGTTTTTACACTTTGACAATTCTGCTTCCAGAAATCTAGCTTCAGTTTGCCAGGTAACCAAAGGCCACAAATGTATACTTTGAAAATAATTTGAGATATTTGGAAGTTATTGGAAATTGCCAAGTTCTTAGATGTAAACTTCCAATCTTTTTTTTTTTTTAATTTTACCAGGTAATAATTCTGTTGATATTTTCTTTGGAACGCGATATACTGCAAAAAGAGGACAAAGTTAAAATTTAAGTTTCACATTTATGGGCTATTTCTAGATTTATTGAAATTCCTCTCTGTAGCCAAGTGAGAATTTAGCTACAATAAAATGCAGAAAAGAGGCTGCAGCTTTTTGAGTTTAGTATTGTTATGTTAAAATGTTTAGGTCCATTTTCATGACTATAATTAAAAATATATATTAAAAAATTAAGTTTCAGCTGCAATTAACTGTGGCTCAGAGCATAAGGCAGTGAAGGATTTCTCATTCTTGTGTAAATGTTGAATAAATGTTGAATTCCTTAGGGAAATAACTTGAATATCCATTGATTTTACTAGTACAGTAATTAAATATATTCCCTACAGAAATATACTTTAGTGTGTTATGAAACTGCCTATTGTCTGTGCATCTTGAGCCAGGTATCTCCTGGTTGTTAGCCCTGGGATTGCTTGCTGTCCCTACCATTATTACCTACAGATGAGGAACTGTGTCTTTCTTTTCTTTTGAAGTTCATCTGTATTTTCTCTAAACATCTTTTCGGTTATTCTAACATTTATGATCTTTAGAAAAAGTCAGGGAAAACACAAAATACAAAATTAATTAGGATTTACATTAGGATTTAGCAAAGAATTTCCTAAAATATTAATGACAGTAATTTTAAAAAAATGTAAAAGTTCTTAATAGTGTTAACTGCTTTCCCCGAACAAGAGTATATGTCTGCATTATTCTTCCTTTTCTTTACTCTGTTGTATCCTATCTCTAAAGATTTTCAATTAACTCTGTAATAAGTACTACTGGGAGAAGGGTATTGATAAAACAATGTATTCCTTTCTTCATTGATTTCATATTCCATTATCTAACATTCATCAGTTTTCCTATATTCCTGGAGCATAGCTCCTTGGACAATAAGAGGTCATTTAACATTTAACATCATGATTATTGAATTCTGGGTTGATATATACTTTTATATAATACCATACTTCTTGTGTAAACTGTCTGTGGTACCCATAATAGGAATTCTTCAATACAGAAATGATTACTGAATGCTGAAAATGTGTGACAGGCACCAGAAATGCAACACACTCCTGTCTTCAGGGATCTTAAAAGTGGATAAAGATATGGACTGGGGAATATGAAAGTACAATGGAATTAAATAAAC